>DWDU01000914.1:0-16299 GCA_018245575.1 Jemadia suekentonmiller | reverse complement strand
CTGGGTTCGATTCCCGGGTCGAACACTCGGATTATTCTAATTTAGATTTTCTAGTAGTGGCTCGGAGTCTGGATATGTGTCCGGTGTATGGCAACAGGCTCACCACTTATTCCATATTGGGATGTAAACGTAACTGGTGAAACGTGGAACTGTAGGTACACTACATTCCTCTGCCTACTTCTTCGGGAATAACAGGCGTGATGCTTGTTATGCTTGTTACGTTTAAATAACTAAGACTATTTAATTAAAATATCATTTTCAATTTAAGCTTGTTAGTTAACAGATTTATTGGCAACATTCTAGAAATTACGACCAAATAATACAGGCTACGTGGGATTGGAAAATTTTATAATACGAGTGCATTATTAATAGTCTATTATCGTGAACAGTCTACATACATATTAAATGAGCGCTTTTAATTAATGAATTCATTATCACATACAAGAGAACGCGGATTATATGTCGATCAACATTAGCGCTACAAGGGATTAGTTGCCATTGTTAATAATGGCAATGGCTCCAAGAATGTCTTATCAGCGCGGGGTATGGTGCGAGGCAGAGCGATGACTGCGCATAATTTAATTATAGTAAATTATTAATACCAATGACTGCCTCGTTGGTCGTGTTGGTTGCAAGTGCGACTGCCGATCGGGAGGTCCCGGGTTTGATATCGGGCACTACAAAATTTTCTAATTTAGAATTTCTAGTAGTGGCTCGGAGCCTAGATATGTGCCCGGTGTATGGCAATAGGCTCACCAAATATCCCATAGTGGGATTTAAACGTAACTGTGGAACCTTGGGAGTGTTCTATATTCCTCTAAGTCTTCGGGGATTACAGGCGTGATGTTACGTATTAATACAAATTTTTGGATGCCTCGTTGGTCTAGTGGAATGTGGAATGCTGTGCAAAAGGTCCTTGGTTCGGTTTTCAGATCGGGCAAAGTATTACTGGATTTTCAATCGTGATGTTCCCAGTGGCAACACAGTGTTTGGATTTGTGCCCAGTTAATGTCTATAGCGTCTATTATATTATACTTATAACAGAGATTATGAAAAGTTGCAGTCCTACACTCCTCTGTCTACCGTTTTCCAGAAATACAGGCGTGATATTATGTTAAATTAATACCAGTTTATTTACGATTGAAGTCATCTGTATTTAGGATGGTGTTAAATTACATACATAATTAAATTAACCCTTAGACCCTTTATAAACGAAATTTCACATTTATTGTACTAATAATGAAGAAATAAATGTCAATACATTTTAAAGTACCGTGTAAATGAAAGTTAGTGGAAAAATGTATGGTCATTCCTAAGCTTCTTAATGAAATTTGCAACGAATGATAAATTCTTTTCAAGATATTTTTCGGGTAGGTCTACAAAATTATCAACATCTTTTGATCGGGTCTATGAGCAGTATACGACAATAGGTTCACCCCCTATTTTACGGGATATATAATACAATTGAGAGTAGTGGAATACTCTTCAAGTATTAATCTACACTCCTCTAGTTACCCCTTCGGGGAAATACTGTGTTGTTATGTGATTTTATTATAGAATCGCACCATGAAGAATATTATAGAATATTATGTTATTATGGATTTACAACATAGCATAAGGCAAACAATTTAAAACACCATTTATAAAACAAAACCTTACAAAATCAACAACGAGTTTCCTCTCACTTTCGATAACATATACAATAAAATTATCGATACAGCGCCCGACAAGAAGCTACATGTAAAAGTGATTGCTCACGCGAGCGCCCGGCCTCGGAACATAAGGCGTGCAATCAAAACAACATCAGTGGAAATCAATATTGCATTAGCCGTTATGATTCAATACGTTGTTTAGAAAAGCTACGATCAATAAATCACGATGCTGACTGAAAAATATTCGGCGAAACATTTGCTAATTTACTATGCGCTGTTAAAATTTGTGTACAAGTTGAAGATTTGTTTCCAGTAGTAGATAATTATCATCAAAATTAGCACAAATGTACTAGTAAATACGTGTTTTCTGTTTAGCAATAGACCAAAACTGAGGCAATCGCAACTGGCTTACAATTTTTGTTAAATTTGTCATTTAGATAAGAAAGTGTTTTAATAATTGCATCACGGCAAGATTGGTGTAGCGAGGGCACTCATTCGGTCGAACTATGTATAAACGTGTCAAAGCTTACTGCGCTTCCTTTCTTTCTTCCTTTTCTGTTTTCTTCCTTTCCTTATCCCTTCCTTTCTTCCTTCCACCTTACTTCCTAAGTTGTTGTTCCTCCCACTTTCTTTCCCTTATCTCTTTTTACCTGTTTCATTACCTACACATCACTTCTTTGGAACTCATGTACATATCTTAAAGGACCTCTTTATTTCATACCTACCATTCACATAATAGAATAAAGCGGATAATTACATAGCCCATTAAGATACCGCTTTCTCGTAAATAATACTGGGTTCATAATGTATTCCCTCTGTCTGTACTTGTTAACTGATTTACTGAGTTATTAAATGATCAGCTGATCCTTGTCACATTGAAATGTGTGGTTTGCTGTTCTTGTAATGTGTGTGTTTTTGTAGAGATGTGTTCATACGAACACACAGGCATGCTCGGATGTATATGTACTGACTGGCAGCCATCATAACATAATTTCGTGTTACCGGTCTCTTGGAACTTTTGAATATATGGTGTTCGATGAATATATCATTGTTTTAATTGTTCAATGTTACGCCGTTAAAGGTACCTTTATCTTGTACATCAAAATGATTTTGAAATCCACATTACACAGTTACTCGTAAATAGAATTTATAGGCAATTAAGAATGTATGAAATATATGTATATGGCATGTATAAGGCTCGTGCACACATGTGCATTAATATATATACCCACGCACACACTTACTACTAGTAGTTTATAATAATAATAAAAAGCCTATATGTGCCGTAACGTATAACTACAGGCTTATAATTGTAGCAATAACAAAAAAGTAGTAACAACGTCGAGTAGTAAGCTTATTTTAAGAGTAACGTCTTATATGTTTTTACTTTTCTCGACGCTTCCGACGATTATCAACTGTCAACTTTGTCCGCAACTAGCGACGAGGCTCAATACTTCCGAGCCGCAGAGCGCCGAGAGAATGATAAAGGAATCCATCGCGGAATTAGTGGAGCTGTAACAAGTTGGCTCTCGCGTTTGTTGCGAAACTGTTACGTGAGTTTGATTCTTAATTTCTTAATTTGGGTACAACAAATCTGATGTTAGTAAGTTATCTTCTGCGTATATCTTATATGTTTTTATTTATATTGTGATATTCTTTGGAGCGGAGTCTTCTCGTCATCCGTACCGCAGTGCTTGAAAAGCAAAGTTTTCACTTGTCTGTCCTATCTGTCATGAAATATGGAGCTGAACCGTGGCTACGTAATGCGGCTTGTCCACAAGTTAAAAGTTGCTCGCCGAGCTATGGAGTATGCTTGGAGTCTCACTGAAGGATAGGATCAGAAATTATACTAACCTACAGAACCAGAGTTATCCACATAGTTGAAAAGATTAGCTCGCTTAAGTGCCAATTGACTGGGCATACATATGTGCCGAAGAGCAAGTAACCGGTGAAGTAGGCAAGTTCTTGAGTGGAGACCGCGGTTCGACAAACGTAAGTTAGCACGCCCTCCGGGCAGGTAAGGTACATTCCATGCATCGGGCACATATCCAGACTCCGAGCCACTACTAGAAAATCTAAATTAGAAATTTTTGTAGTGCGCGACCCGGGAATTGAACCCAGGACCTCCCGATCGGCAGTCGCATTTGCAACCAACGCGACCAACGAGGCAGTCTATGTTTGCACCCCGTTATTTGTTATACACGTGTATGTTATACACCCCGTAGAATAGGGGTGAGTCTATTGCCATAAGACAGAAATTGAAACTTCAACTTATAACTGGGAATGGTTAGTTAAAAAAACCCAATAATACATTGCAGCCCCGGACCTCTTGCTCAGCATTCGCCTTGACAACCACTGAACTAGTGTAACAGTGAGACAGGTACAATACCTGTATATTTAATAATTTATAAGAAAATGTAATGTAATACATATCGGTGTGATGTTGAACGATTTAAAAGTATAATATTTTTATGGAAGGTGACTGATTGGTTTGCATTTTAATATAATGTTATTCCATGGTCGTAACTACATATTTTAATACTGTTTATACACTACAATAATGTTCTTTAATAATTAAAATACTGATGAATTATTCATAACTTGTTAATTACTGGCGATACAGCAGTGACTGAAATTCGACCACATTTCATTAAATTTTAATATTGTAACATTGAGGGTCTTATGTCAATTAGTACACCGATGTAATTTTTTACTCTTTGTTAGTACTTCATATAGATTATTATATGTCAGACATTGACAGTTCGTAGTATAAAGTACTGTTTTATTCAATTTTTTTAATGGATTTATGACACATTACGTATACATTCATTTTAGTTTTCTGCGCTTTTTCCTTGTCTAATTTTTAACTATAACAAACATATTCCTCTAAACGACCAATATTCTTACAAAAACTTATAGAGAATTCTCTTTACTTGTTAATGATCAGTTTACCCGTACATATTTTCTTTCTATTGTAAATAATATCACGGCTGTAATCTGCGAAAAGGTAGATAGAGGAGTGTAGTATATTCCCACGGTTCACCAGTCACGTTTGCGGCCCACGAATAGATGACGGCCATATTGCGCCTTGGTTCCGTTGTAAATGATAGTAATATAAAAAAAATAGGTAAAATCCTACTTAAACTGTGTTAAAACGGAAAATCTAGATGTCAGAAACGTTTTCATTTAAAACACTCCTGGCGTCGTCCATCGCTCCCTTTGGCGCCGCTCCAAGTGTTCCGCTTTTCCACTAATATCGATGTAGCTAATAAATAGTGGATATTATTGAATTTTCTTCAATACTCCAATTTGTTAATAATTCGATTTAAATAGTACCCCTTGTAAAAGCCATCGTTCCCATCATCATTCTACTTTAGTCCAGTATTAGAGATAAGCGTTTCTAAAGCCCTTCCCGTAATCCCAACGCTGGACGTGCGGGTTGGGAAAGTGCGGCTCAGCTTCTGGACTCGCCTTCGCTGGTACTCATCTGCGGCTAGGGATTTTAGTCGTGTCTAGATAGCTACAACGGAGTCTGCGAGCGTCGTTCGTTGTATAGCAGAACCGCCTAGATGCAGTTTGCAGCGTCGGCAGGCAGCTTGGACAGACTCCTGAGGTGGTGCGTGAGATCTAAACTGGAGTTGGTATCGCAACTAAAATATATTTTAACGACTTAACAGGCCAGATTAATTGTTTACAGATAAATCTAAAGTCCACGGTTAAATAAATGTCAAAACGAGAATTTAACTCTTGAGACCGTTGAGTCTTAAATGACCTTTTCTATGTCATGACTGTTTGGCTGCGACTCTTTTGAATCATTGTGAATATTATGGTAAATATTGAAGTGACCGGCAGTGATACAAAAACGAAGGAACGAAGATCGAGATCAGTGAAACGGACTGATGATAGACGAAGATGATTGCTGCAGAGGTTTCTCATACAAATTGAGAGCTCCAGAGCATACCAATAATTAATTTTGAAAAGAATAAAGACTACTTCGTTAGTCGTGTTGGTTGCAAGCACGATTACTGATCGAGAGGTCCTGGGTTCAAACCAGGGTCGGGTATTATTAGATTTTTCTAATTTAGATTTTGTACTAGGGGCTCGGATCTGGATATATGTCCGATGTATGGCATTATACTCACCACCTATTCCATAGTGGGACGTAAACGTAACTGGTGAAACGTAGGAGTGTTCAACATTCCTCTGTCTATCTCCTCAGGGATTACAGGCGGTATGTTACGTTATTATAAAAAATATTGGTGTATTTTATAATACTTGTCTATACAAGTATTGTGAAAACAGTGAAATTAGCTTTTCAACTAAAAAATGAATATTTGGTTTTAATTAATACAATTTTCAAATATGTACATATAAATTTCATATGTACATACAAATATGTACATACTAATTAACATGATCTCAATATTTAATAATGCAATATCTATTACCAAGTAAAAAATTGTAGATCAAAAAGTTAATAAGTTTTTCTTAAATCAAATTCAAACAAAATTCAGCGCTAATAGAAATGTACGCTCCCTTAGCATTCATAATCAGAATTAATAAAAAGATTTCACTAAAGGTGAAATTATCTCTTCCCATGAATATGAAGTACTGTTTAAGTAATTGAAAAGCTATTTCCAACTAGTGCGAGACGGTAAGTTGGAAAGTTAAACAGTTTCTATTCAAGACATTCCCAGTTCCATCCGACACCTCCCTTTGGCTCCGCGCCAAGTGTCCGCCGTCCTACCAATATCAGTGCAGCCATAAGTGCTTGTTATCGAATTTGCTCCACAAGACGTACGTGGCCAATGCTGCAGTGATATAAACTTCAAATGTTTGCTGAGTATTCTTATTTGTGTGCATAGATTTTGTATTTTAAATTGTCTTACAGAACACACAGACATCGATATACACACATGCGCGCGTTGACGTTTGGCTACACTGTCTCCTGATTGACAGCGAGGTGTAGCCCAGATGTAACATGCTTGCCCAGAAGGCGCACATTCACTCTTGACTTGAATAATACAACAGTGTATATTTACACACATTCCCACTCATATTTGTTTGCTATTTAGCACAATTGTCACGCATTGCTTGTTTTACTATGTTAATCTGTTTAATTCAGTTTTGCCCTTTGTAAAATAGAAATACCGTATTATAATTGTGTCATGTAAATTCATAGGAATACGTAGTAAATGGTTAATTAGAGTCTATTGAATACAACTGGATAAATTAGTCTAATGTATATAACTGGATAAGTTGTATACACTGTATTATATATCGGAATATAGTTATATACCAGCAAGGATATATGTATTTCTTTGATATTTTCGTTTTTATGAGACTACTTGACAAAATCGTTACTGATCGCTTCGGAGTCTTAACCAATGTTGATTAAAATTGATTCTTTGATAATGGTTAACCTTCGCTGTCTCGTTGGTTGAGTCGTTGCAAGCGCGACAGCCGATCCACAGGTCTTGGGCTCAAATCCCTTGTCGGGTACCTACTATTAAATTATTCTAACTTGGAATGTCTATAAGTGGCGTTTAGTTAGTATTAGTGCCTGGTGTGTGGCAACAGATTCAACTTCTGTTTCATGAGAGGACGTATGTAAACGGAACTGGTGAAATGTGGTAGTGCACTAAGCTCCTCTGCCTACTTCTTCGGGGTTTAAAAGCGTGATTTTACGTTAAATTTTTGAAGCGTGGCATACAGGAACTATCAGGTGGCTGTTGGGGCGGCTTAAGAGTCCATCCTTCGCACTTACTTCAATAGTCGTGCAGAAACTTCTAAGTTCAGTGGCTTAACGAAAATTGAAGTGTTATCTACGGAGTGATTTTTCTTCAGTTTGAATCGTTGGAAACTGTCCAAGTTCCGGCTCGAACAGGGAACTTTCGTGAACCTGCGAGACCTATAAGTGGCTATTACCGACTCCGAGGTGCGCAGAGCTAGTCTCCTGATTTCATTGTGCATAATTTAAAATCACTTTGAAAAAAAAAATATACCAGTACCTGCCTACATTATTGGCAGATGTATTTTGAATATTAAATTTTGCTCCAGTAAAGGAGACGGGTGAAGGTCGTGACCTGCTGCGGTAGCCCAGTGCGTGTCCTTGACCTGACCTTTGACCCTTGCCACCCGATACTATCTGCCTAACATACACGGGACCCGGCGTGATCATATAAAAATATTCACAAAAAAAGAAACAAATTTCTCGCGCTAAGCTAACGATTATATTTTATTGTACATATAAGTAATATACGTATTAAATTATGTCAGAGACTTCTATGTGAAAAATACAAAACGTTTCAATTCAGTACTTACTATTTGAAACATTGTCTCTTGTTTATAGTAAAAAAAGGCGACTGTTACAAAGCAGTGGATATTATTTTAATACCAGAACACAGGAAAGTCATTACCACTCTTTCTGTCGCGGAAAGTAATTCCAGAATCATAAAAATATTCTAATTTTCAGACACTGAAAAGATGCCTTTTTCTTTGTATACCGCCGTGTTTGATAGCGATGCCTGCCGGTACCTACATAAAGTATATAGTACGACAGTTATTAATAGCTTGTTTCCTGAAAACAATCAGGTATTTGCCTCCAATATTTTTAATGCTTCGCTTTTCCTTTTAACCTAATAAAAGTTGAGAAAGATAGAAAGTATATTTTTTACTATCGGTACCTACGCAAGAGCAATTAGGGTGAATTGATAAGTCTAAACTGCTTTATATCTTTTTTATTAAGTTCCGTTTTATGTCTTCGGTATCGGACGGTATGTTCCTTTTTTTCGATAAAATGTAGGCAGACCTCATAGAATGTTAGTTTCAGCGAAAGTATTACAATTTACATAGGTATAAGCATGCTTAAAAATATAATTTATTTTCGTTCCTACCAATAGCTAATGATCAAAAACGTTTTTTGATTATGATTATAGGTATTATGTATTTTTATAATGAAGCTCCGCAATTAAACTATGACATGAATAAATGTTATGTATAACGTAACACCTCTCTTATAATCCCCGAAGGTATGTAGGTACGTACGTAGGTAGGTAGGTTTGTACGTAGGTAGGTAGGCCGGTAGGTAGATAGGTAGGACGGTAGGTAGAGGAGTTTAGTGCATACCTACGTTACGTTTACGCCCCATCATGGAATACAGGATGATCCAATTGTCATACACCGCGCACAGATCCAAATTCTGAGCCTCTACTGGAAATTTAAATTAGAAATTATAGTTAGAAAAAATCAATAGTACCAGACAACATAACGAACCCACGACCTGTCGATAAGCAGTCGCGCTTGTAAACACCTCGATCAACGAGACAATAATAATTGAATAATTAATATGTGTGTAAAATACGCATTTTAAGGAGCATATCAATTCCTTACTAAATTACATAATGTGGTGCGTGTGTTGTTTTATAGTAATGACTAATAGTAACGATAAATAGTAACGACTAATTATTTGAGAGAGCCGTTGGTTCAGTGGTCAGCGTCCTTGATTGCTGAGGATAGACTCAGGTGTTCGATTTTCATTGAGGACAATTGTTTATGCCACGAGCACAAGTATTTGTTCTCAGCTGTGTGTAGAAAAACAGTCCATATACGTTGATTATCAGCGATCTGATAACGTTTTTCTCAGCTTTATTAAGCGAAATTAGCGTCTACCGTCTAGCGTCGTACGCGAAATGCGTTTTATACTTTTATTATAAAATGTATAGGAATAAATATACCTACTCAGCACTCCATACTCCATGACTATACTATAAAGGATTTGGGGTGACATAATAACAATGTGCCGCAATTAGAATTAATCCCGGTTATAATAATAACGCAATATGTTTGACCAACCAAATCGTTATTATTGGCAAGCCATTTCACGCGGCCGAGTTATTTGTGTTCCAACGTCACCTCCCTTTTCGCTGGTAAAAGATTTTCTTAACATATAAGCCGAGGCCGAGGTTCCCGCTTAGCATAATGTATTCAGGGATCCAATATGTGAACAAAACAGATCCAATAGAACTGAAAGTTGTCTCGGGGGGCCGGAGACAATACGGGCGTGTCGTATGCGTTATTTCTTGGGGGTTTGCTTGCTTGCGTTATAGTAATCGAGTTGTTCATGACGGAATATATGAATACGTGCGGAATGTAACGCCGGTGATTCCGGTGATATCACGCCTGGTTTTCCTAAGGGGTAGGGGTAGACGGAGCAACACCCACGATTCTCAAAATTGCACGACCCATGGAATAAAACGTGAGTCTATTGCTATGCATCGAAATCAAATCCATCCGGCGGGCCTGGTGTGGAGGCATGTTCCAATGAATTTATCAATTTGTGCAAGAGACTGTTTGATTTGGTTTCTTGGTTAGAGGTTGGTTGGTTGTTTTGGTTAACGACAATGTACAGGGCAACACAGCCGGATAGCTTTCTTGGCTGCATTTTGTTTCTATCTGTAAGTGTGCTACGATGCTGGTACTTACAGATAAAAAATGTCTATGTAAGCATATCTCTATATATCTTTACGCCTGGTTTCTATCAGGGTAGGCAAATCGCGGCATGGCGCGGACTGCCTAGGCAGAGCTTCAGGCCAGACCATTCATACTTACGTTAAATTAAATAAATTACGCGACATGAAATAATAAACCTCAGGAATATCTATAATGTCGTTGAAATAAATGTTAATTTTGTCCATTTGTTTGCTTACCATTCAGATATTCTATAAGATACTTATTAGCCCCCAACGGATCTGTTCTATTCCAAATTCGTAACATTATTTTTCAATGTCGAAAACAAATTACTGCGTCTAGACAGACATCAGGGACAATTGTATTTAGAAATAACATGAAATATGTTTGTACCTAATATATTGATAATTCAGGGTTTGATTAACGTGAAGAGACAAAACGTAAACGTAATATTCCGCTTGTAATCCCCGAACAGGTAGGTAGAGGCGTGTAGTACTAAAGTGAAGAAACAAAATTCATGAAAATCTTTTATTATTAAATATTGATTGCCTCGTTGATCTAATGTCTCCATGTGCGACTGCTAAGCACGAAGTATCGGGTGCGAATCCCCGGTCGGACTATTTATTGCTAGTTTTCTCTAATTCGAAATAGCCAGCATTACCATCATCATCAGCATTATCCAGCGTCGATTTGAGCGCACTGTAATAAATGAAAATAATTTACTGCAGCAATCAGTTGTTATAAAAACTATACAGTTTCAATAAAATATTTGACCATTGTCAGCGTGTCATTTTTAAATTATACATAGTTAATTATTAAATTAGATGCTTTACATATAAACACATCACCTGCTTTTACAAAAGAGCTAAATGAGATCATTGGTTGAGCGGATGTTAAATTGAGTGAAATTGACTCGCAGGAGTCGAAGAAACATGCATTTTCGCTCTGCTCCGAGGCACGCGTCGCGCGTTCGACTCGCGCGTGCGCCCGTTAGCCGCTAATGTAGCGATCATTGGCACGTCTCCGTTTACATCGCGCGGTATCCGTGAAAGCTCTTGGATTATGTCGTTTGGGTCTGTAATGTATATCTATGTGTATTATATTATATGTAACTTTGTTTTTTATTCAATTTGATGCGTCAATTGGTTGTTTTTGCTGTCGTGTTTGTTTAGTCAGTTATTGTTATCGAAATATATTATGGGTATGCTCAGTGATATTTTTTCGGTTAGACTAGCGGTTGCAAGCGCGACTGCTGGGCAAGAGGTCTTGGGTTCGATGCCTGGTTCCCCGAAATTCTTAGTAATTAAGCGCGGAGTTTGTATCTGTGGCTCGTGTATATCAATCGGCTCACCTTTTCTTTCATAAGATGTGCAACGTAACTAGAAGAAAGTAGGTATAGTACACGGTTCTGTCTACCTCATCGGGGAAATACTAGCAATGTTATAAATGAGTAAATTCAAATGAGACACCTTAATAATATAATTATTAATAACGATATAATTAATCTAATTGCAATATTTAAACGTATAAGAATTACGAGTAGGAAGTAGTTTTTATTATTGCTGTCAATATTTAATTTTAAGGGTCACATAACATAATTAATTTTTTTTATATGAAACGTAGATACATCAAATTGGTTAAAAAGGAACCATTACACGAGCTCAAAACCACTACACACATTCTAAGAAGAGTCTTTTTTGATTTTCGCGGCGTAACTTGGCATTATAATATTCTATTCACTATTTATTCTGTGAAGATTTCCCTTAACTTTATTGTACGAAACGAATAAATATACGAAATAGTAGCCTAAGATAAAAGTTATTCTTGTCAATAATTTAAGTTGTAATTGTGAAAACTTGAAATACTTACACACTTATTTTTAAGATAATGGGCCATTTTTTTAACTTTAAGAATAAACGTACTTATAAAATAATTTTGTTTCAGCTACATTTTAAAAATAAATTGTTGACATGACAAAAAAATCTGTTACCCATGTTGTAACGTTTGACCCTTCCATCGATTAACACTGCACTGCGCGTGATGGAAAACGCTATTAAAAAGCCCCACTGTCCAGTGATTAATCGCCCTGGCGTCCGGGAGAAAACCAACCCATTAATCCTGGGTTCCACCAGAATTTACTTCAACCTCTTGGATGCAATTTTCTTTAGATCTGACTTTATGTTACAGCGAAATACATCTGGAATCATTCGTTAAATATCGACTCTAAATGTTGAGTGTAATCCATTTGTTTTACGTATAAGTGGATTACACAAAATACAAAATAAAATAATAGAATATAGCGTACGTAACATCACGCCTGTATTTCCCGGAGCTGGTCGGAAGGGTAGTGTAAAAGTCTCATTTTTCTCCATTAAATTTATACGTTCCACGAAATATGGGATGGGTTTACCATTCAGGGCTTGAAATGATACTCCGTGCAATTACTAGAGATTTCAACTAAAAAAACTTAATAAAATACTGACCGAAACCGAGTCGAACCCAGAACTTATTATTCAGCAGTTGTGTTTGCAACTACTAAACCAACGAGGTAGTGCATGTATGTATATTAATGTATGTATTACATAGACCGCCTTGTTGGTTGCAAGTGCGACTGCCGATCGGGAGGTCCTGGGTTCAATTCTTGGGTCGAGTACTACAAAATTTTTCTAAATTAGATTTTGCAGTAGTGGCTCGGTGTCTGGATATGTACCCGGTGTATGGCAATGGAATCACCATCTATTCCATAGTGGGACGTGAACGTAACTGGTGAAACATGGGAGTGTTCTACTTCTCTCTGCCTCCCTTTTCGGGGATGACAGGCGTGATGTTCCGTTTCTATTTTCACGTAATGACTCAGTCTGGACATGTGCCCGGTGAATGGCAACAGCCTCACCACCTATTCCATAGCAGGACGTAAACGTAACTGGTAAAATGTGGGAGTATACTACACTGCTCTGTCTGCCTCTTCAGGGATTACAGGCGTGATGTTATAAAACGATGATGACCTGTGGACATTCGAAAAGCGCTTTGAAGGGCGAACGGCGCTCCATCTAATCAGAAACGTGATGGGATTGAACAAAGCAATATAACTTTCGTTATTGGGCAGAACAGGTGAAGTCGGAATCGGTCGGACGTGTAATTAGAATCTCACTCAAACTTGGCCGGCCATTGTGACGCCGGCAATTATTACGCCAACTGTTTTAGTTATTAGTATTGATATTGTATTAATTCCTACGTCAATCCATACAGACGAATGTGTTGAATGAACGAATGAATAACTGGATGGATGACTGACTGAAGGAAACATTAATGAATGACTGAAAACTTTATTTTTATAACTGAGACACTTACATATTTGGTAAAAATATAGTAAAAAGGAGCGACTATAGGTACGGAACAGAGGCACTAGCTGCTTATTAAAATAGCCCTTAATTCGCGGACCAGTATTTAAATGTTAGGTCAAGTTAGTGTCAAAATATCTCCCAATTTTTTAATTATTCCCTATTTAGTAGGTAATTATAAAATATGCTTTTAAGATATGTTAACGCAGACTAATAGATACAATCCTCCTGTTAAGTTAGATGCGAAAACGACAGATCGTCGATGAAATTAAATCTCAACAAAGAATAATGATAAAGGGTCCGCTTTCAATTTATTTATACGTCATTAAAATTTCACACAATCCAAACAGAAAATTCAGAATTACGTCGCTTATTAATACCACACTCCAATGAACGGTCGAGAATAATTGACCGAAAGTTCAAAAATCAGCGTTAATTGAATAAAATATTTGCTTAGGATCTGACAAATCTGCCAACTCGAACCCTTTCCGGGCGAATCGAAATTAAAATGTTGCCAACGTTTTCCGTGCAAATAATCAATTAAAGGATTTGCCTTGAATTCTCATTGATGTATTTTTGAAGGAAACTTTTAAAGTCAAACGAAATTCGCACGAGTTTAATTTGAACTGATTCCTTTGGACTTATCTAGTGGATGATAGAGTCACAAAATTCTTAATTTTAAATATGAATCTCATATTTAATATTTTATTCTTTCGCGAGGTAGCTTAATGGGGATGCAGAAATGACCGAGTGTCAGACAAGACAGAGTGTCTGATTAATTTGACATGATAGGTAAGTATCAGTACCCCTTGGTACCTGGATCCCTCAACTTTTGCATTGAGTATCACTTTTGTCATTATGTCATCTGCCAGTCATTCTACATGTCCGATCCTTCGGAACATATCCTTTCACATTCTTACGCGAACATTTTTTTACAAATGTATTATGTAAAATATTTTCAATCTTATATTGTATAATAAATCCTTATTGTCAGTAGATTAAGTCCTGGTAGTGCCAGGATAGTATTGATATTGTCAATTTATTATAGAAGTTGTATTTGTGAAGAAGTATTTGTCGTCGACCGAAAATAAGCAAGTTTTCAGTTTGAGTCCCGGATGTGTAGCAAGTCGATGATAAATTTTTGAGCCCGTAACTGTTTTTGTGCCTACGTCATAGATGAGAGAAACCCAGGCATAGGGAAGTGTGTAATTCCTAGATATTTATTTTAATAACACTTCCCCGGGAATTACACAATTTTATTATAATTTTGAGGCTATTTCCATTACGACCCAATACTTCAGGGATGAAGTGAGTCCCTTGCGACAATATTTTCAGCCCCGGCCTCTCCGCATCCAAATCTTATTACGATGGTTATTGCGAGGGCTTAATCAGTCTTTTAAGGTGACAGCACACACGTTACTTTTGTGCGCACATTTTGGATGTCAAAATATTATTATGGCGTCAATGGGAAAAATAAATTATTTTTAAAATAAATAAAATAAGTGGTAAATTGTAATAGAACCCAATATCATTTTGGTTTACCTTACTATTTGATATTTGGGTACAGATGAAATTCTACAGCCTTGGGTATAGCAGGTCTTTTAAAGCTAATCCTTATTAATATTTATAATCTACAAACGTAAGGGTTAATAGAATCGTCAGTTTCAGCGGTCGACATCGGTAAGTCCTCTTACCGTTCATGTGCCTCTCAATAGATATCGAGACATCTAACGAGTCGAGTGAGATTTGATAGCATTATATGGTCCAAAACGAGGTTTAGCCATTTTTCGTCTCCATCTTAGTAGTCTTCTTCCTAGATTCATTCATTGTATACAACAGCTACACGGAAATCATTAAGAGTTTTATTTCTCCAATGTACGCCTCTTGAACTGGGATATGTTTTAGTCTTCATGAAACTATGTTACATGTGTGCCATAGCCCTTATAGCGTGGAAATGCGACGAATTCTCTCGGGCTACTTTTCTGTTCTACGTTACAGGATAAACGATACATAACACAAAACACGCTTATAATAACGTTTTGCTCTAACATTTGCTCCTTCGGCCCAATCTTCAGGAACATAACATAAATTATTACATGTTTTTTTCTTTGTCAATTTTGTATTGTGTTTTTCCTATTGTGTAATGATTTATGTAGGTTAGACGAGATAAACGTTATTCTATTCAATTCTATTCTAAATTTGAAGACATGGATTCACCATCCACGGTGGTTAGTTTTACCGCTACCAAGAAATCTCTGTCATATAACTTTTGGGTAGAAGTAGTCTTAGCTTAGAAACAATCAGACGTGGGGGCATAATATATTTATTTTAGTTATAGACATTTTACTTATAATACATATATTTTACTTAAACACAATTTAGTTACACACAATTTAGTTACACACATATTAGTTACACACATTTCAGTTACACAAATTTTAGTTACACACATTTTAGTTACACATAATATTTATATTTTAGTAACTCTCTTCTTCACACATACACTTCCTACATTGTTTTTTAAGTACTAAAAGCCTTTTAAACTGTATTTCGTATAATACAGTTCTCATACACTTTCGTATTCACCTCATGTTAGCGCCGGTGAGGGTTTGACAAAGATATTTAATTCTGTAATTAATAATCAAGGAGTGAGTTCAAAGTCACAATTTTCAGGTTTCATTTAATTAATCGTTTCGAATGCAAAGTAACGGGTGTAGATACAAAGACCTTGTATTTTTTACTTTACTTAACAGTTAAACCAAACGTAACATTACGCCTGTAATCCCCGAAGAGGTAGGCAGAGGAGTGTAGAACATTCCCACGTTTCACCAGTTACG
>DWDU01000913.1:0-16300 GCA_018245575.1 Jemadia suekentonmiller | reverse complement strand
GTTTCTACACACGGCCTTCAAATCCCCAATTAAGCACCAAGAGAACTTGCGTTATAGTAACCACACACGGCTGACTAACTACATGTACGCATACATATAAATGTATACATAGTTGTAAGATATATTTTGTTTTGGAATGAAAAAAGTAGTGTTTACTAAAATATTAACATTGTATGATATACCTACTAAAAAAACATATTTGCCGATACAGCGTGGTACAACAAAAAAATCTCTTTAGAAGCAATTTATCTGATGTTTCCCTAAGAACATTCTATAAGTAGTAAACATTTGAAGTGAAATATATTTGTCATTTAATTACTTAGGTAATTAACATAGGTACATAAAGTATGCAGAACAACGACTGTGCTCCCTAACTGCCACTGTGATACATAATAATTATTGAAGGATATATATTTTTTCAATTCTAACCATCGAAAGGAAACTGAAAATGAATACTCTTACCCGCGGAGCGCCCTGGTGTGCTGAGAGCTTGTAAGAATGCACTGGAGAGTGGTTTTAAATTATGAAGTGCTCGCCGGTGTATGATTTACGGCGGGTGACGGCGTTTGATTAATGTGCGCCGCTCGTAGCAGGTACGAGCGGGGGAGGGGCGGGGAGGGGGACATTAACAGCCATTGCGCACTGTCCGGGCCCAAATCGGCCCACATACTGTATATCTCAAGTGCCGTTATATCACATGTAACAGCCGTTCTACGACTTAATGTTGTTCTCTTTACGCATCTGTTGAAGCCTAGTGTGGGAAAAGTGACACAAAGAATGTTAGTAGTAAATCTATATTTAGCTAAAAATACTTCACAATATATGAGTGAATGGCGATTTTATAAGTTTATTGTATTAAGTTGTGTATTTTATATGTGTCAGTTCAAGTTGTTTTGAAAGCAAGTATGCTTAGAATAAAATATTAATATCTTTTAATACGTGGAAGAACAATTTAATTGTTTTCCAAAAATGAAAGCATATTAATAATGCAATTTTATTAAAAATACCTTGTAATTTGCGGTTTCTTGATAATAATGTATTATTTCTGATAATTTATACGTAGATTTAAACTGAAACAAAGAAGAACATTAAGCGGAATAATTTTTATTATATCTTCACACCAGGTCCCTTATGCGGTAGGCATTAGAACATGAGACATAAATAAGACAAAAACAGCACTACAATATCGAATTACTTTTAAATATAGCTAAAAACATCAAACTATTACGCATACATAAGAACTTTTAAAACTAAACAATGTAGGTAGTCCGAAACCCGGTCAGTGTCAAAACTACTTTAAATCAATCAAGATGAATAAAAAGTAGTGATCATATTAAAATATTCATTCCCCTTAATACTTGTAGGAGTAGGGACAGTTTAAAAATGATTAAGTGCTGGCGGAGTACACGGCGAGAGATAGTAGGTACGGCGCGAGGTAAAAACGGAGCACGGTTAATGATGTGGGCTAGCCGCTAGCTGGCGGGCGAGCCTGGCCGGCCCCGCTCAGGTCAATGTGTACAGCGGAAAAACAGCAGTTAATACCGCTGAAGTCTAAACCCCGTCTGTTAAGCTGAAGTTTCTGGGTTCGATTCCCAGGCAAGACAAATATTTGCCACGGATTTTGGTTGTGTTTCTGAGTCTAATATTATGTACGTGAGTGTAAAGGTAATATCGTAATATCACGCCTGTAATCCCCAGAGACGTAGGCAGAGGAATATAAAAAACACCAATGTACGTGAGTGTCCTTTTAAAAATGTATGTCTAATCACCGCAGCACAGATTCTAGTCAGCTGCGGACCAGCTGGGTGATGTTGAAATAAACCATAATATTTATTAAAATCCAATGGATACACGTAATGTATTACGTATTTAGGTACACCGTTAATAAAATAATATTTAAATCTATTTATTAATACCTTAACCTCCAGTAATTTATTATTACACATTTTTGGAATATTTATTATAATTAAAAGGGGATTAACTCCATTATCATCCGCACAATCACCATTCACTTGAACATCATTTATATAATACCTCTGTATATTAGATACGAAAAAAAATATTATATCAGCGTACGTCGTTACCACAGGTGTGCCGTTCGTTGACTGCACACGCACTCGATGTCACTCTTTCTTAATTAATTAAAATCATTTATATCACGTTCACCGCTTTGCGGATTTAGATCACTTCACCGGGATATATTATAAAAATCTAAGGTTATATGAATTTTTCCGTTTTGTTTGTTCCCTGTTTTTCGTTATATATTTGTACTTTGTGCGTGTATAACGAGGGAGACACTCGTATACGTAAAAAAATCACGTTAGGTCTGTAACGATATTTTGTATATTTGAACGACCTTTGAATTTGAAGAAGTTGGCTTGGTTTTACAGTAATAATAATAATTATTAATTTTCTTTAAGATTAAATAATTTTCGCCCATATGGTGAAAAAGCAGGCAGGAAGGAAAAATAATAATAAAAATAAATATAAGTTAATATGGCCGTAGAATAATTTGTCCCAAAATCTCGGCTACAACTCACAGTACACACATAAAACTCTAATTAATCTATGAATGGCAATCGTTTGAGAAACATAGTCTTCAGAGTAATCAAACTTCAGTTACAAGAAGACGAGTGCACGAATGTCAGTCTGCGGAGAGAGACGCGCGGAGTAAATGTTACAGCGTGCGAGAATACCAGTCGTTGAATAAGATTAGTTCGTCCCTTCCTTCTAATAAAATCTCGTCGGTCGCCGCAGGAGCGAAACGGCTCCAAACATTATTCGCCAGCACAAAAAGCTTTTTAATATTAACAATGTCTCATTTGTCGTCTTTACAGCATTCGGGGCGTAATACATTGTCGCGGTTCCGTCATAAAGCGAAAATTGCGGGCCAGGCGTAAAGAGGCGATGTCGCGTAGGTTCGACCGAATAGCCGCCGTCTCCGCGACTAACAAAGGAAAGGTCAAGCGTGAACCGTTGCTACGTATAAAGATTTTTGCATCAATCCTGCCTACGATGAGCCATTAGCAATAATACACATGGTAATCACGTTATTTTAGACTAAAGGAGTATAAATTTAAAATATATATATCCCACGCATTAAAATAACCTCTTGTTTGTACCAAAGCATGTCTCGTAAGATTCTTGCAATTATATTTAAGTAAAGAATAAATATTTTCTTAATAGACGGGAGTTATCTATAATAACGAAGTAGGTATCAGAGATTCCTAGTATAAATAGTAGGGAAACATCTCAGCAACGACACTAAACGTCAACACTTCCTTTAAAACTAAAATCAAATTTGGGAACCCAGAATACATTCCCTCCCTCCTCCCCCTCTCACTTTTATTCTTCATACTCTAAGGCCAATAAATCCGTTATATTACGTCGATGACCAGGCTTATTATTGACACCATTGTCGTAACGTTTTC
This sequence comes from Jemadia suekentonmiller, assembly GCA_018245575.1. Classification (NCBI taxonomy): domain Eukaryota; kingdom Metazoa; phylum Arthropoda; class Insecta; order Lepidoptera; family Hesperiidae; genus Jemadia; species Jemadia suekentonmiller. The sequence continues at coordinate 12,869 of DWDU01000913.1, read as the reverse complement.
GGCGCGTGAAGAACTCCACTTGATATTCAGTGAGACGCCGCAATATCTCCATCAAATGGGCCGTTTCACGAAAGCACTACCTGTCAGCGACACGAATACATCCAGCGACAGATAATATAACACCTCCATATTGAACTGTGTCACTACAAATACGTCATTTCTCTCTGCATCTTACTAATGTCACCATCATAGTAGCGAGTAAGCTCATTTCACAAGGCATAAAGAATATTACAAATAACTCTAAGGTGTTTCCACAATGATGTAATATAAAAGATATTTCCAGAATGTTTTCCTTTGCCGGAATGGCAAGTTATATGGTTATTTACTTATGTGAAGTTTTCAGTTGTAATTCTGTAAAAGCGATCGTTTACAAGACGACGTGACTCTAATTGTTTATTAAGTGCGTCGCTTTCTAATTTCATTTGTCACTGGCGCCCATCTTCGTTTGATAGACAAACGGGCATATTAAGAACTACTAAAAAAAACTTGAAATAAAATAAAGGGCTCGACCCGGAAAGTGAATCCAGTACCTCTCGATAAGCAACGCTTGCAACCTCTCAACCAACGAGGCAGTCAGAACTTATACCATATTAATACAATTAATTTTTGAATAACTCAACTTAGGTATAGAGAATGTCACTCTAAAAAGATGTTGGATATAGGTACTATACAAGTCCGTGGCGTGCGCAATACATTAAATATAATTCCGTCATTACTTATCATTTCACATGAGTCCATTGTAACAGCATGTCACTTTGTGATCATAATTAAACAATTACAGGGGCACTTCCTTTCATTTCATATTTTTTCCTCCTTAAAGACCAAATTCGCTTACGCAGAGAAGTATTTGTGATGTTGATCTGCTTATGAAAGCATACTTATCGGTAGCAATGATATGTATACAGCCAAAAAAAACAATTTATTCAATTATATCTATACAGATAAATAAAATTGGAGTGTCTGTTTGTAATATTAAAACCGCTTTTTACTAAATGTATGTATGTATACATGGTACATATACCAAAACAACATTTTTTACCATTTTTGTCTGTTTGTCTGTCTATTTCTTCCGGCTAAACTGCGGAACGGCTGGACCGATTTTAACGGAACTTTCACTGGCAGATAACTAATGTAATAAGGACTACTGACTTGGTTACTTTTATTTGAGAATTTTAGATTTCCACGCAAACGAAGTCGCGCGCACGTCTAATTTAATATAAAAGTTTCAAAATATTTACATTTACTTTCAAAATGTGTAATAATTATTCCTTCATAATCAGCATCATTAGCTTGTTCCCGTCCACGGCTGGACATATGCCTCTACGATAGCACGCCACTGAGCTTGAACTTTAGCTATTCGCATCCAGTCCTGTAGTCCTATATTCAGTTCCTATATTTGGCTGGAGACGTTCTACGCTACTTAGTTGTTGGTTACGTCGTACTATAAAACACATCAATCTTATGTCATGTCTAACTAAACAATATAATGTGTTATAACCGTTGTTTAATATCTTTACTAAATGTCTAAGTATATGTAACATTTCTGTTAACAAAAGCCAAGTCAAAAAGACTTTTTCATTAATTTAATTAAAAACGTATATATAGTACAACACGGCCTGTTTTCCTTCAGCCATTCATTTGGCTTTGATTGTAAATGATCCTGAAAACTCCTAATCAAAATGAAAAGCGGAAGAGGCTTTGATTATCTCCCGACGCCAATTAGGGCGAGACTGTAGCATTCTACGCGTATTTTCCTTTTACACATTGAATGGCTATCTGGGTTTTAGGGAACGATTTGGGATGGCCCATTTAATAGCTCTCGGCTGTAGGTTTATTTGTTACAATTTGTTCATGACCATCGTAAGCTTAGCGCTTAAAATAAAGTAACTTATATGTACTATTGCGATGTGCTAATGATTAAAGGAAAGTCAGAAACGGGATGACATTACGTTATGAATACTTTCTAACGTAACTTGGCATCCCCGAAAAGGCAGGCTAAGGAGTACAGTACACTACCAGGTTTCACCAGTTACGTTTTCCTCCCGCTTATGGAATAGATGGTGACTCTGGCATAATGACACTATGCCAATCCATACACCGAGCACATTTCCACACTCCGATCAACTACTAGAAAATCTAAATTAGAAAAATTCAGTATTGTCCGTCCCGGGATTTGAACCCAGGACCTTTCGATGAGCAATCGCAGTTACAACCAAAACGATCAACAAGGCAGTCTGCGTGTACTTTTTTTTGTTTAAAAATAGATTTCAAAGCAAATTTTGTGCAATACTGCAATTTAAAATCGAATGATCTTAATGTTTTTAAGACTCCGTTTTATTTGTAACACAAATGGATACAGTGAATTTGTACTTAAGATCCGAAGACAAAGATTGAAAGCGTTGTCTTCGTGTGAGCTTAATATTGCCGTCATTGAGCATTGTAGCAGAACTAATCTGGTCATTATAGCTGAACGGTGGAAATCAGTTCCACTGGTGAAACGGCGACTGGAGATTACCCTCAAATTTTCAGAACACAATTTTTATGTTCATTACGTCTTGGACCTATTTCGATTATTACAAAAAGTAACGGAAAAATATTGTCGAACAGGTAAATGATGATTTCCTTAAAAAAATCTACGGGTTCCAAATTAAACCTTGATAATGCAATCTCCAATTAGTCCGAGAACCGTTCAATTCGACGAGCATTCTCTATTCACGCTGCATGCTCAGTGAACGATTGAATGAACACACCATAATGATCAGACGGCTCTGCACTAACGGAACTGGACTTCAGGACTATTTATACCATTAGTGACTTAGTCCATTAGTCATTCGCTCTTCAACTATTTTGAACTAAAATTTAATCTTATTTGGTCACCGTACATTATGATTCTTTTTTTAAAATGTTTTATTTTAACTAGGTATTGACATAATTGCACATTTTCAAATACTCCGTTTTGTAAGTCAACTTGAAACGGGGCGACCTATTTCAATTTTACGTTAAACGTTCATTTCGGTTTGATGGATGTGCCGTCGAGATCTTTTAGAATTCAAAAGAATTGAATAACTTCCAAAAGTCTTTATGCTGTTTTCAATGAAATGTGGTTAAAAGTTGAAATAAAATTAATAATTTTAATTCAGTTATATTATTGTTATTAATGAAGTTTTTATGTGGCGTTATAGACTATGTCCCTTTTTAGCCATCCTTATTCTTTTTTGTACTTTCGTTACTTTTTGGAAAAAAGATATCCTGTACGGAGAACAAAGCCGAGTGTTAGTGAATGTTTGACGGGAGCCTTTGTTCGCTCTGCAAACATTCCAGGCAAACTTGGAGCCGACATTTTGACATATACGTTTGTGAATTTTACAAAAAATAAACGTACTTAGTATATTTTTTTTTCTATTATCCACAACACTTGTAAAGTTGAATTGACGATTTACACATTTTAAATTTATCCCATGTATGTGAACAAACGCTAGCAACGAATGTAACGAACTTACTTTGGCTAAAACTTTTCACATTAAAACGACTACACAACGTTTATGAAATATTACAATCATAGCGTCAGAAGTATCTATGTGAAGTATCTATATGGTTGGAAAAAGAACAAGTGACCGCATATCACTGAAACTAGACGAAAAGTGGTAAAGTACGAGTATACGTAGTCAAGAGAAAAACCAGACATGTAAATGTACGAAAAGATGAGTTTTTCCGTACATTTATCTGGTTTTTCTGAGACATCCTATGCTTTTTCTAGAATTATTTTCTCCCATTCGTAGCAGAATTATCTATTCTGGCCTATAATTAGATTAGATAGCCCGCTGCTGGTTGTCTAGTCAATAGTCAATACCCAGTGGCTACAAGGGAAAGCACTCCGCCAGTCCACATCCCCCGCTCGCCCCCCGTTCGTACTTCAGAAACACAACCCGTATAATTATTCACAGATTAAATCTCTTTTGTTATTTTTACATCAATTGACAAACGATTATTACTTCAGTTGGCGCAAATAGATATAATGTTGACGGGGTGATAAGCGATTTAGACTTACTGGGCAGAGTTGAGATATTCGATTTAATTTGTTTAGTTGGTTGAAGGTTAGAGAGCTTTGGTAATATATAGTTATTGTAATTATATGATGAAAATTAAAAGCTTTCTCTTCCAGAGTTCTTTCCAACCACTGCCAGACATATTGTTTATCCGTCACTTGCCCTAGCTAGAGGGCGACCACTTCTTTACGGCGGAAAACTTTCAAAAGGTACCCGATATCCAGCGAGAGACACCGGGTTATGTTGGACATTAACCGCACTAAAACCACCTGGATGGCCTTCCTCTGCGCTAGTAGGACGACTACGGGATCTCAAGTGGAACGCATCGCGTCCGTCTAACGCGGCGTCCCTGCGGGTCACACTTCCCGGAAGAATTATATGGTTTATTCCACGCCCTCCAGTTCCTACGACATTAAGCGGCTACACATACCTTAGGCTTTCCCAGCGGTTCGGAGCGGAGCGCTTCGAGCTTTCAGTCTAGCCGCCGGTAACCCTGAAGCCTCCTTTTAGTCGCCTCTTACAACAGGAAGAAGATACTGTATTTCATATTCTAGTCCCGATCTTAAATATACGTATTTATAAATTACATTATTTAATCTTATATGTTTGAATTACATTATTAAAGGCAGACAAAAAAACAATGTAGGTATAAAAAAATAATTTCAAATCTTCAAACTACTATATACTGACACTAATAATACTAAATATTTGCACCTCCATAATGTTGCCAGTATGTACCATTAACAGTTATTCTGCAACTATTATTCTGCAACAAAAAACATAGAACAAAAGAAAAAGAAAAAGAAACAAACGTGTAGAGTTGAGTTTACATTCGAGTTCCGTTTGCTGTGTAGGTTTAAGTGAAATACAATAAAGACAAGTAACGATTATTAGGACACTGCAACTTTCCTTGTTAAGAACTTGAAATTGTCCGGGACTCTGGACGATCTTCAAATAGAATAGATAGCCACAACTTGATGTTAACATATTCGTGTTAAAATTATTTACCACAACAAAGATTCAATATCTACTCAATTAGTGAAGTTATCAATTGAAACTTAGTTGATATGGGTATCTTCGTACTATATGGTTGGTTTACAATGAATTGTATGCAGATATTACATCCCAAATAAGAATATTGTTCTTATTATTTCATCACGTCAGGTCCAGTACGAGGTAGGCAGAGAACACTGAATACCAGATATTTCTATCCTTACGATCCTGGCGTTCTTCTTCTATATTTATCATATTTTCAATTTTAACTCAATCAATCGTTTTTATTTTTCGTTTTCTAACATAAGTTTTCGATACAATATGAGTAGCAAACATGCCTCGACACATCGACGATGCTTCCACGTTGCTGCTACTCGTTCTATTTTCATGACACAAAGAGAGTATAAATGTACATTAACGCGTTTTTTTATAAAACTGCCAACACACACATGACTCTTTTGTAAATAAGAGCGTCCAGAGGGAGTCCACTTGGGGTTAGTGGGTTACACGTCGCGCTTTTCTAAACCGAGCCGTGCACTTGGTAGAGTTTTACACTCGGGTTTATTAATACATTGTTATGTTTTCTTGCACAGTATAATTATAAATATATGTATAATACACAGTATAAATATGTATTATGGTACAACAAAGTGACTTTTAAAAATTGTACAGCCTATTCTAACCTACTTTCATTTGCGTATACAAAGTGCTATTCGATAACGTTGCAGCCATACATATGTATCTAAGTCTCTTAAGACATACTTATAATGGTAATTTAATTTTCGAAATAGACAAACAGAAAAGAGCATTGCATAAATAATTACTCTGGTTGGGAATCAAACCCACAACATGTGGCACAGCGGACAACATTACTAATCTTTGCACTCGCGAGCAACAGATATTCCGTAATATTATTCAAAATTATGTACATATCTTCATTATGTAGTGGATAACAGATATTCTGTAATATTACTCAAGATTATTATTACTTATAGAAAATGTTCGAAACAGTACTGAAGGTATTTCCGGTCTCTTGAGAACAAAGTTTCTTAAACTGGGCTAAACTTTCAATAGTTCATGGGAGGAGCAAGAAACGGTGACCTAAAGCAGAGCTACCTGCCCATGTGGTATGAAATCTACCTAAGAGCAAAGTTCAACAAATTCTGCTCTTCATAAATCCTACTAAATAAATAATAGCGTATTATTACCAACGTTTGATCTTCACTGTTTTAGATATTCTTCGAAGCTTTTATTTACATTTGCTTAAATTGAATCGGACTTACACGATTAAAAATAATTCAGAGGACGTGACTTATTTGTATACACATAAATATTACTATATTATTATTACATAGTAGGCTGGAAGCCTACTAATAACTTATTTTATTAATACATACATAACAAGATCATTAGCCGTATACAAGCAATAAGTTGAAGGCGGTATTCACCGTAACTGCACTCATATCGAAATTCAATATGCGTCGAAATTTACTTTAATTATAAAATAATAAATGAACAGATTTTTAAACATTTAATTAAAACTCCTGTACCACTAATATCCTTCTATGTATAGTAATAAAACTTTAGTAAATATCACATACCAAAATTCCTCTCTTTAAAACTCTTGTGCCAAGTATATCCTTTGATATTGAAATATAAAACTCAAGTGAATATAACAGAAATAAAAAAACATTTCCTTTAAAACTCATGTGGCCCAAGTATCGTTCGATGTGTAGTTATAAAACTTACATAAATATTGTGTACGTTCCGTCAGCTTGTTACCGGATTGTAAGCCTCAGCCGCTGTGCCACGGCTTACGTGTGCAACGTTTCGTGATACTCTCGTATGATCCTCTGACGTCGGATCATTCGAACAATTTCGTACGTGGCTTTGATATCCTTTCGCTCGGCATTCCCGCAGGAGGGTGGCTTATAACGAAATATTATTACTTTGTACATAAAAAACACCGGTTGGTCGGTGATCCGTACTTCCGGCAATCCGCAGCGGCACTGCTTGGTGCAGGATACATTATCTCTACCACCATCTCAACGATAAAATTTCTCTTTAAGGCCATGATAAATAAACTCTTTCCCAACGATATTTGCTCGTAGTGGTTGCGCCTTACAACTCTAAATCAATTTTGTGCTTTTAAAATCATAATGTTATTAATTTTTTACGGGCTTCTCAAAGACTTCCAGCGATCTATTGAAATAATATCTAAGTAATCGAGACGTAATTCGCTAGACAGCTTATCCATCAGCCCGAAGCATGTTCCGACACGTAAAATATTATCTCACTCGTACCACTGAATTACTCTGTTCTAAATTATCCAAGTTAGTTACAAAATAACATTAAATTAGATCGTTCCCGCGACGTGCTATCTTTACGAGCCATAATTTCAACGCAGACCAATCTGCACAAGATAGCTCTATTCAACTCTTTAATATATTTTTTAAGACATTTATACATCATTTTTTTATCATTACACATAGTGCTTGACTTAATTTCCATTCTTGTAATAGAATTGTATAAACTTCTTATCCACTAACGCCCTCCCGGCAGCAGCTCAAAGGTTACGAGAAAATTCCAGAAACTTTATAGGAACGCGTCGGCGCCGGCCTTCTGCCGTGCACAATCGCATTCTCGAAGGAACAAATAGTCCCCACAAACAAAATGCTCGAATTTCGTAAATGAAGCGGAACTAAAATTGACTTATAAAACTAATCTAAGAGCTACTAGTCACTGTTTGACAGTACATTGACTTGTTACACTTTCTTACAATATTTTTTTTTCACTTTCATAATGCATAATTAATTGATAAATAACGTTCTTATACATTGATAAATAATGTATTTTATAAGGAATATCAATCAGTGCATACGCCTGTTGGGTGGCTGATGCGAAGGTTTACAGCACTGAGTACAAACGCCAGCTAGAGACTGCAGCTAGGTGCAGCGAAGTGAATATGACGTATGGGTGCGAGGAGCCGGCTGCGGGATTGGATGGGCGCTGAAACAAACTGCCGCTGCTAAATAATTGGATCTCTGTTACTATATACGGATAAACAATGCTTCACATAGCAGCTCTAAACTAATGTGCCGTGTTGTTTCAGAAAAGATCACATTGGACAGAGCAGATTGTATCGGGCAATAAAATGTACACTCGAACAGGAAAAAAATTTTGGTTCACGTGCATTAATATCTGCGCCAAGCGTACTAAGTTGCAAATTAGCACAGTTGGGAGAATATAAAATAAATAAATGATGTCTTTCTCCACCCACAGCTATTTATCCCAAAGTAACCAAGAGAACTTGCGTTATGGTAATCGGACAACTGCTAAACTACATGTATACATAGAAATATACACTCATACAAAAACTTTTTTGTACACCCAGCCACAGCACAAATACTTGTGAACATCACACAAATACTTATTCTGGGTGGGAATAGAACTAAAAACTTTTTATTATTTAAACCGCATGAAACATTGTGACATATAAATAAAGAGTTACAATTTCTATATAAAAACGATGACTACCACGCAATGCTATAAAATTAATACAAATAGAGATTCGGCCGAAAAAAGAAGTGCTCTTTAAAGTTTTGACCGCTTACGAGTTAATGTGCGACGCTCCGCCAATAAAAGGCACGTAAAGAACGTTAAGGAACGAACCGTTTATGCAGCCGCGACAGCAACTTAATATTGCGTTCGATTGTCGTTTGTGTGAGAATGTTCGGAGGGTCAAATTTAAACTGATGTCGTTCTTCATAAACGAAGTATTTCTCTGACAGGTTACGCTTTCTTGCGCTTGACGCTAGTTGTCGTCGCGCGCAACTATTCCGCATTTTTACTTTCTCTCCGCTGTGATCAGCACGGGTTTTACTTGTGTAAAATGGTCGAGAAAATGTAACATCACGCTAATAACATCCCAAAGAGGTAGATAGAGGAGTATAGCGGAGTAAAGAAACAGATTGTAGCCTATTGTAAATATTAAACTACCTTATAATCAATTTGAAACGTTAAATCTAAATTATAGGCCAGTTTTTTGTTCACGATTTTGATTACATTCTCCGATATACCTCTAGATTGCAATTCGTATTTTCTTTACCTCTTTATGGAAATCCGTATGTATCCGTATCCATAAGTCTTTATTTTCATAACATAACGAAACTCTTAATGGCAGAATAAAAATGTGCCTAAAATCTAGTAACAACCTGATGCTCTGATGTTACAAATGATCGAAAGACGTGTTATTAAAATAAAATCAAATCAAATGAAGTACACGGTTGAACAAACAAGCTGATATTCGCATAAAAAGAAAAACCGAAACCAGTTTAATATTGTGATCAGGTGCGAACTTAAGCTATTCATATTTTTATATTCCACATGCCTCAAGAATCCCCGTAAAGAGGCCTTAAGAAAATGTATACTCGAGATATTTTACCATATTACGTTAGAAGCAAATGAAGTGCGATATGGAAAATGTTACACCGAAATAGTGTTTAATCATGAAAATACATGTATAATATTTTGTCCATAATAAAATTTTCGAAGACAATCATCCATAAATTACATTGTAGGAACATATACAAGATTTACCGCGGTGGAGTCTTTGCCACAAAAAAAAACAATTTGCAATACAAATTTGCCTCTCGGGAATATAAACGATAAAAGATATTTAACAGTTACGCAATATTGTTATATGACCTAATAAATAATATTGTAATTGCCACAATATTATTTATTATCCATTATGAATGTTACATTAAGCTTGACTCGATTTTTTATAAAATATCATTAATACTTCAAACACAAAAAATATTTTAGGTATACTTACTTTTGAAGGCTAACATCGTAGCTAAAAAATTAAAACATTATTAGTTTTACAGCATTTCTCGTCATAAATAAAAGTTAAGATAGGTATTTATATTTTAAATTCGAAAAATGGTATATTTTATTCTACTAATTACGCACATAGCGATCTTGAACTATCGAAATAGCGTGTCGTATAGCACGTATCGAGTGGAAATCCAATTTACTTTATAGGAGATTACATACATTTTATCGGGGATATACAAAAACACTATCTATGTACAACTTGAGAAGGTGTTATACAAAAATTGTGTCTGAAACATACTACCGAACCATCTCAAGTAGCCTCCATATATACACATTAAATATTATATATAAAAGTGAAAATTACTTTTGTCTTCACACATTTTTTTTTTGTTTTATCGTTCCACTGCTGGAATATGTTTCATAGAAAATACGTTGCATCCGTTTACCATCCTCAATGCATATTTACTTTCATTTTCAAGGTATGAGTATGCCATTTTTTCATATTTTCATTTAACCTTTCTTTTCTTTTATGCTAACAATCACCTATGGTAATACTAATCAATTGTAATTCTGTTTTATGAGTATAACTACTGAACAATTTAGAGTACTCTGAGCAAATACACAAGTCCGCGCGGCGCCGAACTCGCAGTTACCACGATCTTAGACATTGTTTGGAATATTTACTTACCAGGGATTATTCTGCAAGGTGGTTCATGAATTCTTGCATAAGTTCGTCACTTTCGTAGTATTTCAGAACTATGAAAATAGTTACTGGTGGCTCGAATTAATCTCAAACCTCGCGAAGGATCCAACAATTGAACTACTATTGAACTATTTAAGCAAACTTTCTTTAATGATAATTAACTTCTGAAAGTTGACAGTCGCTAATTCTTCAACGAATAACGATAACCGCTCAAAAGAACAAGGGACTCGAAATATATCACAGTCAAGGAAAATACAAATATTGTCGTTGGAGAATTAACAATGCGATAGGAGAAATGTAACCAGAGATAGATCCGAAACTCAAAACTTTCTGTTCAGAGATAGTTTCATAACTTGTACAAAACTTATACAAGTTCGCAACAGCTAGCCCGTGGCTAACTACGACGTGATGACAACAAGTTGCCTCAAACTTTGACATAGTTTCGACACAACTTCGTCGCTGTCAATATTCACAACGATTCGAACACGGACGACAGATTATGAAATTCAAATTTATACATTCGACTCTAATTGCAAGTATATTAATATTCAATAATGACTCCGAACATTAAACCTATCACAAAGTCAAATAGCATATCTTCTCAACAACATAAAAAGCATCATAAGGTGTAGTGTTAACGGTTTCCAGGAATAATAAAAATCTGAAAATAAGTGGTTTATGTCTAAGAATAAAGCCGGCTAGACTCACATGTGGTTTTTCGGGGTGGCCCGACTAGTTTCGGACCTATACGAGGTCCTTCCTCATGAGCTTTTATCTACTATATATCTCGTGTCAATGGTTAAACTTCTCTGATACGGCTTGATCGGTATTTATAAAATGTTGTTAAGTGCCTGTGTTTTGTAGATTTAAGAATAGATCGTAGGCTACTTTTTATACCTTTAAATAACAATGGTTGTCCTAATAAAAAAAACAATTATTTTTACGAAAATTAGTGTTTGGATTTTCTTTAGATTTGGCGTGAAAACATACTCTATCACCGCAAATTGTTACATTCCTACGCCCACTTTCCATTTTTACGTAACGTACCATCACTCATGTAATCGCCGAAAAAGGTAGGCAGAGGAATGTAGAACACTTCCACGTTTCACTAGTTACGATTACGTCCCACTATGGAATAGGTGGTGAGCCTATTGCCATGCATCGGGCACATATCCAGACTCAGGGCTACTACTAGAAAATCTAAATTCGAATAATTTAGTAGTGACGGCCCGGGAATTGAACCCAGGACCTCCCGATCAGCATAGGATTGTTTACATAGATACATTATTAATATGATTTAATATAAAAAGTATTTTATATTTTCTTTAACTTTAGCTTATCAGTGCGACTTGACTTCATTGTTAGTAACAAGTCAGTCAGTCATAATGAATCAACACTAATCGGTTTTAGGTAATGTTTTCGTTTATATATAGTAAATACCAAAAATCAAAATTAACCGGCATACCTATTCATGAATTTTATGGATGCCTTTTTGTATTACATTTGGAAAGGAAGACCCAACTTACTTTCTTTTACCTCTTTTCTTTCTTTTACTTTTTTCTTACTTTACCTAAACGAATGAAAATTAACATTTAGCTCTATGTTATAAGGAAATGTAAATTGAGCGTTCTGATAAATATATTATAATTTTATGAATGTCCAATACATGGTCAAAAAACATATCTTCATTACCGTCACTGTTATCAATATTTTATCTTTTTATTTGGAGTTTATAACAAAATGAATACAATTTCGGTGACAATGTGCCACGCTGGCTGTATGCAAATTAGCAAACTTCCGTTGGCTTGAACAACATTGTGAAAAAATCTTACCCCTTAGTATGCGTTCCTTTATGGTTATAGCAAGTGATATTTAAGTCTAAAATATATACATACATGAAATACTTTTATGTAAGCGACATCCTGACAGTGGTGACCCATTGTTGCGTCTCTGTAACTTAATATAGAGATCTAGATGGACCGAGAACAGCTCAAGACAAGAATTTTCTAGGCAACTGTGAGCTCCGCGCATGACGTTATTTGATTCTATAGGAAACGTACTATCATTATCGGATTCCATTGGAATTGAAACGTTTCTGTGTATTCCATTCATTCTCACCACGACACAGCTTTCGCTCGTTCTGTTGTTCGTTCACAAGAAACGTACGTAATGTGCGCAACTTATACAAATTCTATTAAATTTATTTAAGTTATGTGTGTAAGTGTAAGTAACAAACGTAACATCACGCCTGTAATCCCAGAAGAGGTAGGCAGAGGAGTGTAGAACAC
>DWDU01000912.1:0-16302 GCA_018245575.1 Jemadia suekentonmiller | reverse complement strand
CCGACCCGGGAATCGAACCCAGGACCTCCCGATCGGCAGTCGCACTTGCAACCAACACGACCAACGAGGCAGTCAACTCAGGTACTATATGCATATAATAATAAAGCTTCTTAATGACAGCTTTCAATAACCTTTGCTTTAAAGAAACATGTGGGTATGTAGCAATGATTGTAAATATATAAAATAGACGATGATCAAAGTTCAAATCACGCCTCAAAAAGCCAATGGTGCCCGACCCGAGTTTTGAACCCAGATCTTTTTCATTCTTTCTGTACATTACACGAGTGGCAAAAACAATACAGATATAGATCAGTCCGGAGAGCATTAATCATCTTGCGCTCCATCCACCAAAGCACAAGAATTATGAAACAAATACTTACATCAAACACTTTTTTAAATAATCAAAGTGAGGGAGAAAGCAATGACAGGGTCCGTCCTCGTCTGGCAGCGGCGTGGTGGGGGCGTTGTCCAACACCGTGGCCGAGGATTCCGTCGCAGCGTGATTGGACAGAGACAGTGGAACAAAGTTATCTTTGAACTTCCTTAGATATAGCTTCCTTATTAGTGTGGATGTAACTGTCGGCATTTGTTTGCAGTGTTTGTTCTTCTTGGTCGATTTACTGAGGCGCACCCACAGTTTTTCCGCCGCCACCTCTCGTTTCACCTCGATCAGAATTGACTCCAGGTCCTGCACCGGGGCTAGCTCGTTGATTTTCCGGCAAAGGATCTCTATGAACCACGAACCGTACACTTCGTCTCTAAAACATTAACTTATTTAAGTTCTTTCAAGGATATCACCCCTCCACTGGCTGTGAGGGTTATTTAAAATAATGCGATATTAATAAACGTAACATCACGCCTGTAATCCGTCCCATTATGGAATAGATGGTGAATCTATTGATATACACCGGGCACACATCCAGACTCCAAGCCACTATCAAAAAATCTAATTTAGAAAAATCGAAAAATGTAAACCCAGGACCTCTCAATTGACAGTCACGGTTGCAACCAACACGACCAGCGAAGCGATATTAATGATTAAGTATTCAACCATCACATATGTTGCGGGTGTCAAATAAATCAGCCCTATTAATTCGAAGGATCGCTGTACGTTTCCACGATTGCGATCAGCTACAACGATGATAGAAAACATCGTCCGGAAATTGTAGTCCTACAGATGTAGAATATTCAGCAACATCTAAGCTGGATGAAGCTGGCCACCCGCAACTGCCAGGGTAACGGATAATTATGTTACATCGTCGTGAACAAATCAATCTACGTTTAACAACGAAACAAGAAGTGAGTTAAGTAATTAAATTAAAGCGAGAATTTCATTGAACCTACCTGGTAGACGCTTCTCCCACATACGAACTATGAGCTATCAATATATCTGCCATGACTGGTAACATGTAAGGCTCTGAGTCACCGTCCAAAAACTTACGGAATTTGATCGACGGAGAAACCAATACAGCTGGCGATGTCTTTTTGCCTCTGCATGCCTTGGAAACAGAGTAGCATTAAATTAGAGACTACGTCACACCATGCCTGTAGTCCCTGAAGACGTAGGCAATACACTCCTAAGATTCAACAGTTATAGTTGCGTCCCACTATGGAATAGGGGACGAATAAAATAAAAACTAGATTTTAAAAAAATGAGACGAACAAGTAGATAGCACCTGATGTGAAGTTGCCCTTAAGTTGATAATGATTACTAGGTAATATCGAACAAGTAATTCTCAGTACCGGCTTACAGAAATTCTTTTCCACGGTAGACTGACTTGTGCTTGCCCTAATCCGTGCTACACTACTCGTACGTATGACCCATTATCTTCGCTTCCAAATGTTTCCGAAGAGTCGTACGTACGTTTAAATTTACGCTGAGATCATACCTGAATAATCAGAATCTTCGGTTTCGTGATAAGCGTAGGATTATTATAAACGTTAAAATATTCAATGATCTCATTTTCGCTGTACACTCCATCCTTAGCTCTGAGGTATTCATTGACGTCGCCGTGAGTGAGAACGACTATCGCAATACAGCCGTAATCAGTGAAGTCTGCTTTCTGAACTGAAATAGGAACAAATTCGGTACGGTACAAAATGTGATAAATCTCATTCCTAATCTATTCCTATGCAGGAGAGTGCAGGATAATATTTTGACCATATTAAGTTCAAACAATTCGAATATGATTTAAATAATAATAGCTGGATAGTAAGCGGTCAAAATGACGCTGTACATAATTCAATTCTACACGTTGGGAAAGGAACAAACAAATCTTAAATTCTGGAATCGACAGAAATTAATACACAAAGAAAATGCACCACTATGAAAAGAGACTACGCCTTGATAAGACATATTTTACTTAGAGCTGATAAAGTTAGCAGGAAGTTCCAAGTATTGCGATTATATGCCATAAGTCGCATAACGCAAACAACACTCGTAGTTAACTAAATTACCTTCTACTTCACGGATACATAATTCCAGATTATTATTGGGAAAATAAATACACGAAATATATACGATACAAATCCGATAATATATACACGACATTAAATTGCTAATTTCACTTTGAGCCTTTTAAATTTCAACGACACATCATTAATAACAAGTTTTCCCTCATTCGTTTTCATTTTCTGCACTATCTAAGTACCAATTGAAAACTATTGATTTATTTGTATTTAATTTATGTTATTTTACATCCGTATTGTGCAGAGATTATTTGTTTCCCAAGTAAATAGACAAATATTTCAATTTTGTGATGATATTGTCCATCATTTGTAATAAAACATTTAGCTATCAATTCACTATTACAACCGCTACTAGTACAACCGCTTAAAAGAAACATCGATTACAATGACGACAGGCACTGAAGTTAGTTATAATTAAAATATTGCCAGAAATTAATTTTCTCCATAATTTACTCCGCAGACATAATTTTCTCCTTTACGTAGCGAGACATTATAAAAGCAAAACTGAATAATATATTGCCAAAATGAAACATACTCGTATATAAAATTGTTCATAATTTAAGTGTTAATACTAAATACTTCTACAAGATATGTATAAAATACTGTTGAATATGTTGAAATTGAGTATATTCCTTGCCAACATACTGTATTTATAGTCTTACAGTATGGCAAGATTACTTAAAATATTATAATATTGTACAATATTTATGATAGTAAATTAAAAACGAAATTAATAATTATTATCAGCAATTAGTATTACTACAACATGTAGATTGATATGGTTAAAATACAACGGTTTTATAATTTGTCGCACGGCAAAATTATATGTTACAGGCTCTAATCGCCGGCATAAATGCTAAAAAGCGGCAATGCCTCATGTAAATCTAGTAGAAATTAGTAGGCTCTTACGTTGACACCAGAATCGATTGAAATTTCCCTAATAATAAAAATACATACAGATTTCGAGGACATCCAATATCCGCTGTCTGGTGTAATCCTTGTATTCCACGACATCAAATCCTAGGTTTTCAAATGTGGCAGTCAGTGTTGAAACATCTTCCTTAGTGCCCAGCCGCGGCAGAAGGCCATCAATGTTCTCCTGGTTGAATATAAACAAGCAGTTCTTCTTGAATGTCTCCAATTCATACGTTCTAGCGTCTTTACTCAGAGCTCTAGTGTTGTTTATAGTTCTTAAGCCAATAGCTTGTAACTTTATATCTGTTGTTGGGATTGTTATATCCGGTAGAACAACCGGTACAGCATCTCGTTTTAATTCTCGATTATATGACAAGTTATTTCCTGTCTCAAAGAACTCTTCACTATTATAATTGTCTCTATCGGCCATGTCTTCATGCTCGTGTATCGTGCTATCATCAGACTCCACAGCCTCCGCGTTGCTATTCTCAAATTCGTCAACGTCTGCCGCAATCTTATTGCCCGCAATGTTAATAAAGACCGTCCTGTTTCCGCCCGTGGCGTCCATTTTGTTTGCTATTGTTGTATTGTCACAAAACTTTACTTCACCGCCTACTTCGACGTGAACTATCGATTGAATGCTTGTATCACAGCACTTAGTGTTGACTATCGACTCGCTTATCTAATCATTAAGATTACTCATATCGTCAATAACTGCGTGGTAAGTATCACAAGTTGAATGTGAACGTTCATAATTTTATAAATGAAATTTTAATGTACAAAAACAGTATATGGACTTTAAAGTTAGTAAATCTATATCTGTATATTTATTATTAAGTAATCCATTTTCACCTTACTGAAACTGCATCATGTACATGCATGTCTGTGTATTTCCAGGTGCAACTTATCTTCCGGCATCCGGACACCGGTATCTTGATACTAAATCGATGCCACTATATTCACACAAGAATATTTTTATCTTGGTTGAACCGTGTTCCATATAAAGCCGATGCTTCATATGGAACACGATAGCTAAAGCCCATACCTACTGTATCAGTCTGATGCCGATAACACTGTCTTATCACTCAAAAAATCCACATAAAATTATTGTAAATTCAATTCTCTTGCCGAAACATTTGCAGTTATTTAAAAATTTGAGATCTTTAATTTATAATGTGAATTTCGTAGACACCGTAGGAATGTCTATAATGTTACGTAATGTTTTACACTCATAAAGACTTATCGCCTGTGGAGGATTAGAATAAAATCGGTCAACTCACGACGCGGTGGAAAGCTTCATTAACTACGTATCAATCAGTTGTCTTTCTCATTACAATGTCACCCTCCTGACTACCATCCCTACAAACATCTCACACAGTGATTCGTGCGCTTGGGTATACATCTTTAGTGGGCGATGGGCGAGCACATCATTATTCTCTCCTGCCTATTCCTATGAGATATAGGCGTGACATTAAGATCAAAATTACACATAACCTAATTGAGCACAACGCTATATATACTAATAAGATCATAAATGCGAATATAAGTTTGTTTGTGACGCTATCAGATCTTAAGTTGCGGTCAGATAGATGTACAATTGAGTGTTGTATCAGCTGCCTTCAAGCTGTATTTCTCAAATAATGAACTTAATATATAACTGCTGAATAAACAAAGTAATCCTCACATCTAAACCGAAATAATATTATGATTTCATTAAGTTCTACTTTTACTTTTATTTTTACTTTACTTTTTTTATATTCATGACCATTTTAATTTTATGATAGTGTACAGGCCGTATGAACAAAGTAATGAAGACGTGACCTTTGACATGTAATACAGGACATCGGCGCAGCCGGTAAAAGTGTGTACATATTTATGAACTGAATTATACATATAAACAATCTTTTATAAATAAACGTAACATATAGATATAGATATAACATATAAATATAATATAAATATTTTATAAATAAAACACATTAAAGTGTAGTAAAAAAAATATTTTATTACCTTATGATGATTATTATTACATCGTCACGCTAGTTTATTACGGGGTAGGCAGAGAGCGCTACTGAACAAATATTTTAGGGTAAAATAACTTAAAGTATATTAACTTAAAGTCAAGTAATTAGGGAGTATCTCTATATTGAAAGTTGCCACAAATTTTGCGTAGATTCTACTCCGACATGTCGTTAAGTAAGTATAAAAATTTAAAAAAGCTAAAATTGGTCTCGTTTTCACAGAAGTGTCTGCACATAGCTTTCGTCATCTCCACCTTGGTCGCGTAGAACGTGCTCTCCTCCGGGAACATTCGAGAAAAATCCAGAAATGTACGTGCCGCTGTATCTGTTTGATTTTTTTCTAAGTAGTGTCTGGAACGTTTGAAATAAAACATGTTCTTATAAAACGATTACTTGTATAATTTCAGTGCAAATATACCGCTATATTCATAGGTTCTTGCTTATGCATTGTCAACACGTCCCCCCTAACTATTCCTCACTCCCCCTTCCACACTCCCCCTTCCACACTCCCCCTTCCCCATTCTCCCTCCCTCTATCCCCCTCTTACACTTCCCCTATCACAAATCCCCGTCCCACACCCCCTCGCCCTCCATATTTGGCGCAGTAAATCATAATTAATATTACGATACATATGAAACGTCTTAATTGTGTCGCAGGCAACTCGGGCGTATACGAGCGTAGCAGCGCGCATACGCTCGTACGAGCCGTAAACGGGCCGTTACGCGCGTACAAATACCAGATTATACGCGCCAAATATATGCCGCTCTGAAAGACCCCTAAACTGGACATCAACGTAAATGAAACGTGCAACAAATAAAAAATAACTGAGCAACAATAGATAATAATATTCCACGGTATAAAATTCCTAGCCACTCCTCCTTTAATGTTTCAAAATAACAACTAAAGCAGAACTTACACTAAACAACCCCTGATGTAATCGTAATGGTCCAGGAAACAGTTGCAGGGGCCATAGCGGACCAGCAAGGGGGCGGTGAGAGCGGAGTCCGAGGTGTTCCTGGAGGGGCCCGGCGCGGAGTAGTCCAGGTACGTCTCCGGCACATCCACGTCGAAATTTCGGAGGAACAACTTCCTTATCAAAGTCGACGTTACTGTTGGCATCTGTTTGTAGGTGTCGACGACCCGCGTGCGTCGGTTGTAGATCTCCCAGGACAGTTCCGCGGCCACCTCTCGCTTCACCTCGGTCAGGATCGACTCCAGGTCCAGCGAGGTAGCCAACTCGTTGATTTTGCGACATAGCGTCTGGATAAACCAGGACCCGTGTAATTCGTCTCTGCAATAAGACAATCAAAAATAAGATAACATCATTCCTGGTTTTCTCCGTAGGTGTGGGCAGAGGAATGTGGTACCTACCCACCATTTACCACTTATGTTGTAGAAACGACTGCCATAAACCGGGCACAAATCCATACTCCGTACTACTATTCGCAATGTCAAGCTAGAAAAACCCAACAATACTTTACCAGACCAGGGCATGGAACCCAGGACCTCTCGATCTGCAGACGCGGAATTACTCGGCCAACTAGGCAGTCGGCAATCAAAAATTAAACCAACACAATCAAGTCGGACCTATGACAGCGGCTGGCCTTCATTGGCGCTATATAATATACATATGTATAACATATCAGAGCCTTCAATTTCCTTATATTGTTGACTAAATAAGAAAGTGACACATAAGCCTACCTGGTAGACGTTTCTCCCACATACGAACTGTGGACAATCAACAGGTCTGACATTATTGGTAAGGTGTAAAACTCTCTCTCATCCTCGCCCCAGTCTCTTCGGATTCTGCTTGACTGGGGAACTACGACGCCTGGTAGACAACTCGTGCCTCTGCAGGCCTAAAAAGAACAAATATACTCATTAGAGACTTTATTACGTAACATAAACGTAACAATACGTCTGTTATCCCCGAAGAGGTAGGCAGAGGAGTTCAGTACACTCACACGTATCACCAGTTACATTTACGTCCCACTATGAAATAGGTGGTGAGCCTATTGCAATGCACCGAGCACAAATCCACACTCCGAGCCAGTACTAGAAAATCTAAAAAACGTAACATCACGCCTGTAATCCCCGAAGAGGTAGGCAGAGGAGTCTAGTACACTCCCACGTTTCACCAGTTACGTTTACCAGAAAAAAAATTATACTATATTTAAATGACTCACTATTCGTGTAATGAACAAAAATGTACTGTTTATCGTAATAAAACATAACATCAAATGGGTCAAACGACACCAAACAAGAATCCTGGATTTACCACTGATATTGCATATTACTCCATATTGCATAAACTGCTGTGAAGTTGAATAATAATTACAGAAAAAGAAAGATAACGGCGAACGCTAAGTGCGAAGATCAAAATTGTCTATAACAAAGAACTGCATTGAAAAGATATAATTGATAACATGTGAATCACAATTGATTGATAAGAAGCGGTACTCTCAACAATGATAATGTCACTTGTTATGGCCATAAGATTTTTAAGTAACATCAAGTGTACCGCATCCGGTTTCATTCACGGAATTCACCTGAGACGATTACATGGACTGATTTCCGGTTACTGGATATTCCAATGAGTCATCTGTCCATTTACCGTGGTGTCGCGGGATTTCACTAATACGGCGACAGTAGTAAATGCAGCGGTATTGGTATTAAAATTCGATGTTATTGGATGCCAGTAATGTCACTTTGGATGATATAATCCTGGCACTTATGACCTTTAGCGTTTGAACTTGAGCATCTTTATAGTCATAGTGGAACTACAGTGGTATTGGAAAAGAAATATGTAACAGCGTCCCCCAGTCAGAAGCTGGCTTGTTAGTCCAATAGTCAGTGAACCTGAACGTTGAGCTGAGGCGTGGGTTGGATCGCCACCCAGGTTTAATAATTGTGTGTTAAGCACAAATATTTATTCTATCTTCGTTCAAAAATGGTATATATATTGTCGATATCAGTATATACGTGTATGTAATGTAACAGCCGTCTGGCTACTGCAGGAACAAGCTCTGACTACTTTTAATGGGAACTTTTTTCAGACTGTGTAGTGAGACATGTGGAGATGTTCCAAAAGGTAGGATCGTAAGAAATTATTGAGAAGTAATAACCTCTAACGAAGTTTTGCAACTTCATTGATATTGAAATCTTTAAAATTTCAGCTCATCTATTGAAGAATTGCTACCGTAAACGAACCTTCAAAAACGTCAAACTTAAGAATTCTCTAATCGCAAACTATACTAACGGAAAAGCCATTTGCACACGCGTTTATATCGGCAGCGTGTGTGTAAACTCCTTTATGTCAATCATAATGTAACCTTAAAAAAATTATCATCTAAAATAAGCGGCACATGAAAATTACTAACAAAATGCTCTGTTTCCAATATAGATAAATGAGTTTTATTACACTTACAATTACATGTAACAATGCTACGCAACTTATTGGTGTGTGGTTGTAGCTAGTATTGTATTTTAGTGATGTTCGATATTTAAAACTATGGAACACTTGAAAATAGCTGTTCACACTACATTGCAACATAGAAAAATAATAGTTGCCATATAAAAACAAAGCAACTACATTCACGCCTGTAATCCCGGAAGAGGTAGGTAGAGGAGTGTAGTACACTCCCACGTTTCACCAGTTACGTTTACGTCCTACTGTGGAATAGGTGGTGAGCCTATTGCCATACACTTTGCACATTTCCAAAACTCCGAGCCACGACTAGAAAATGTACATTATTAAAATCCAGTACTCTAAGACGTGCAGGTTTCCTCACGATACTTTCCTACACTTCACCTATCAGCAAGTGATATTTAAACTTAAAACGCACATTTTTAAGAAGTGCGCGCTAGGATTTGAACCGGGGCTCCCGGAGTGAGAGGTCGAATTTCAAACCACTAGGCTATCACTGCATGACCTGGAAATTGAACCCAGGACCTCCCGATCGGCAGTCGCGCTTGCAACCAACACGACCAACAAGGCAGTCAAAACAAAGTAAACAACAAAATCAGTACTACCTTTATGTAAAACGGACACACCAGAAATTAATTTTCTTCTGTCTTATAATACATTCATCATTAATCATTATATCTAAAAAGGCCACGAAGAATGAAACTGTTGGACATTTAGAACAACAAAGAAATATCCAAAAATATAGATTCTACCCAAAGGTATATTTTAACGCTTTAGGCCGCGCAGTAAAATTTAATTCGTCCGGGAATCGCTAACATGTGGACTTCAACAACGAAATTTATTATTACATCGTTCAGCCAGATCTGTTACAGGGTAGGCAGATATTATCTACCGCCAAACACCTCTGGTTCTACAGACCCGACGTGCCTATTTTAAAGTCATAATTAGAGAGTGATGAACTTTTCACTTTTGAAGAGTCAAACGCGTACGCGTATATCTGAGATTCTCATTCCCCGTCAGCCAGTACTGGTTATTATCAAGATTGACGCTAACAATACTATTAAAAATTATAATATTGTGTTACTAAATTTTCTATTACCTGTATGAAAAGGAGTTTCGGTTTCGACACGAGCGTCGGATTATCGTGCACGTTGAAATATCTAACAATCTCCGTTTCGCTGTACGCCTGGTCCTTGGCGCGGAGGAGGTCGTTGTAGGAGCCGTGGGTGAGGATGGCCACCGCGACGCACCCGTAATCCGTGAAGTTTGTAGTCTTAACTGCAACCGCGAACATTTATCAATAACGAGAGGATTGGAGAGAATTATAAAAGCGTTATATTTGACAGAAACACGTCATGCGTTTTAATATAAGTTGCGAAACATTGGGAGATTACCCGCATCGTCGAGTTCCCCGGAATGCTTGCTAAGTGTGTGAACACATAGCTGGTATAGTACACCACTACAAAGAAATTCCTGGCCTTAATTCGTAGATGAAATTCGTGATTAACAGCGGAACGATAAAAGAGTTGACGATGTACTTAGGTGTACATATATAAGTGGGTGAATTTGAAGATTGTTATTTATGAATAGTTAGTCACGGCAAAAATAATTTAAGCTTCAAACGTAGCCTAAGTATATACAAAGTTAGAGACAACTTACAGTAGCTGATAAACATACAGTTATTGGGTAATAAAATGATAAAGATACATACATGTTTCAAGAACTTCAATCATTTCACACTTGGTGAGATCCTTGTATTCGATTACGTCAAATCCGAAATTGATAAAAGTCTCGTTTAGGCTATTAACATCCATCTTGGTGCCGTACCTAGGTTCGAACCCATCGATAGTCTCTTGGTTGAATATTATCAATATTTTTAGTCGAAACTTCTCCAATTCATAGAATCTCGAATCTTTAGACAGAGCTTTATTGTTGAACAACTTTTTTATTTCTCCAACGGTCAATGTTACACCGTCTGTGGCGGACCCGTCGTCGTGGTTCTCTGTGCACGATGTGAAAAATGTTTTTTCAGGAATCGTTATGAAATTGTACCTTATTAGTTTCCCCTCCGCCGGGATATCGTTGCTCGAAAATTGGACCGCGTCCGCAATGCTTTCAGTGGATTCCGGCTCTTGTGCCGAATTGTCATTGGGCTCTTCTGCGTCTTCAGTATTATTGGTATCATTGTCATATACAAGATCGTTTTCCACGTTGCTTTCGTCTGACGGGTTAGTTGCTGGTGTGATTTTTATCCTTCTATTCTTGCCCTTCCTAGTCCTGTTTTTCTTCCGGGACACATATTCGAAGTCCAATTCGTTGTCACTCAGCCGTCCATTACCGTTGGTGGACTCCATTTTGTTTATTGACGCTCGATTACTAAATATTTGCCACAACCAATTTCATCGTGTGCAATTGATTGAATGCTCGCATGAATATTATTGGCGACGCGCAATCTAGCCAATTATCTAATCTTCACGATAACTCGAGCCATCGACAGGTTCGCGTGAGATCATACTGTCGTTATAAAGCTATACGTATTCGTAACAAATTCTTTTAATTTTTAAACTTACAAATACATCGAAAAAATGTAAATTGCTGTTTTTCAGTAGGTATCAGATGTAACCAAAAGGTAAACTTTCGCAACATGTTGGAATCCGGTATTGAAGGAGAAAAAAATATGATTTCACATGTCTGTACATTTTTGTATCAAGATATATTTTATCAGAATCTCTCAGCAGAACATATATAGCAGAACATATATAGCAGAACATATATAGCAGAACATATATAGCAGAACATATATATTTTATGTGTATTATGCATGTATGTTTTTTCTAAAGTAAATTATTTTTCCTGCAAGACTAACTCTAAAGAATAGGAAATAGCGAAAAATGTTTAAAAATCTAAAATGACATTATTAAATATTTTTTTTTAATTTACTCCCTACCAGAAATTAGTCAAAGTTGAAAAAATGGCTGAAATTTATTAAAATTAAATATTAATTCTAGCAGGCATATCAGATACAATATTATTTCATACATAAGGTACAGTATTAACAACAATTAAATATTATTATACTAATTTCCCAAAACTGGCGGTCAAATCTGTAATGACAGAAACATTTAGCACTGGATGCCCTCTTTCTACCTTGTAAAGGACTTGGCGTGATGCCATAATAATAAAGAATAGATAAATTTTATTTATTAATAATATGATTCATTAATATTCATATTATAATACATTGAATATATAATACAGTCTCTCCTGTAAACTCATATTGGCCGATACAAAATATAAAACCATAATAAAAACTAATAATAGTGGTTTTTAAATTGTGTTCCTTATTTAAATTAAGTTGTAATATAAATATTAGTTTTAACGCTTATTGAAACCGTCTACAATTTGAGCTTGATATTTTAATAATGGACTGATTAAGATAATCAAAAAATTGTTATTTATGGTCACATTGTATAACTAACTAAGTCAATTGTACAACTAAAATCCCAGAATCTTAGCATTCTTAATATAATATGACTACTTACTGACAATGATTAAGTCTATTCGAGTAATTGCTCGTAAAAAATGTACAGGAGCGATTGAATTTCAAATTCCTTGTCCACTTACCATTCAGCTAAGCGGTAACATGCGTAACAGCACGCCTGTATTCTTCGAAAGAAAGAGGTGTGTGATGTGTGATCTGTGTACACTACCGTTACGTTTACATCCCACCGTGGAATAATCGGTTAGCCTGAGGCCATACATAGGGCATAAATCCAAACTTCGAGCCTCTTCTAGAAATATCTATTAGAAATTAAATAGAAAAATCCAACATTTGACTGCCTCGTTGATCGTGTTGGTTGCAAGGGCGACTGCCGATCGGGAGGTCCTGGGTTCGATTCCCGGGTTGGGCACTTAGATTTTCTAATTTAGTTTTTCTAGTAGTGGCTCGGCGTCTGGACATGTGCCCGGTGTATGGCAATAGGTTCACCACCTATTCCATATTGGGACGCATAACTGGTGAAACGTGGGACTGTAGGTACTACATTTAAAACATTGCCTTAAAACATAGGATCTGAACATTCTTTCGTTGCTTAAAAAAAAACATTATTATTTTCTACTCAATGTTCGCACTGGCAAGTATTTCCAATTTACTTTCTTTGCTTTTCACTACAAATTACTCAAGTATTTCATCGACAGATATCTACTTATTCAGTTAATTAGTTAAAGTTGGTACATAAAAGGACAGTCAACAGCATATCAATGATTTAAATGTATAAAATTTTCCTATTTAATTTTGTAAATTGTTTATTAGGCTTTAAATTCAATTAAAATTTAGAAAGCCGAATATAACCCTCGAGTCTTAAAGTATTACCTTAAAGTCGAGTATTACCTTAAAAGAACAAAACGTTCTCCTCGATAAATGGGACAAAATATTGTGTGTAATAAGTAGTGTAATAAGAGTCGAATAGCATTTAAACCTGGCCCCATAATAAAAAAAATATTTTATATGTCCAAAAAAATGAAACTTTTAACTTTTATTCCATTATTGAAACGTAACGAAAATAACTTTTAGTCAAAAAAATACATAAAAAAAATAGATTGCTTTATTTTGTTTATCAATTTTAGAGTAGGTATATCTAAAAGAATACAAAGTTAATTTCTGTCAAGAAAAAAATTAGTAATAGCGGTAGAAATTTACTTAATACCTCGAATGACTGGAATAAAAGTAACTTTAATTCCAACTGAATACAACAAAATAATCTAATTTCAAAATGAATAAACTGGACATCATTTTTTCTACGAACATAGCAAATTTTTGTAAGTATGACAACACCATACCCGGCGACGTTTGTTTTCTTATTTTGCCCACAGTATCAGTTTATACTCTGTTCTCAACTTATGAATGGTATCGACTCGTATTCATATGACATCATAGAAATACCGCGCCGCGGGTATACAATATTAGAAACACTGTACACTGATACTTGTAGTTCGAAGCGGTTTGCTCATATTTATGTAATAACTTTATTGATTTCTACAATGTATAGTGATATATGCGTGTATTTTACTAGGCGAATTTAGTATTTTATTTATCTATCTAATTAGCGAACAAAACCAGTGAAGATGTTTAATTATAAATATCTCAGCCGCGAGCACCTGGAAGGGTTCGATAATTATAAGGTAATTATGTATAACAGTATAATTTTATTTAAGAAAGAAGGTTACAAATAAGTGTCTGTACCGAACTGGCTGATTATCATATTTCAACACTATAACCTAGAATATAAATCAGTCTTTTACGCAACACTTCTCTCTTCTATTTCTTGGCGTAAAAAATACTAGTTTTTTAAATTAATCCTTGTCACAATAATTTTAATGGTTACTTTTATGAGGCCATTCATTTATAATCAATTAAAAACTTGATTAATCATTGCTCGTTCGGTACCTGTTATCTTTTAATTATTGAAAAATATTTAAATCTTGCATGCGACCAATATATAAACAGATAATAATTAAAAGAGGTATAATTCTTATTGGTTTATTTTAATATGTATTTACATAAAATGACATTACATACAGAATTATTATTTACTGTATACATATATTATTCCTTACGAGGAACACTGCCACAATCCTGCTATTTTTACCTATATACCTTTACAGCCCAATTAGATATCTATTTAAATTAACATGAACTTTTTATTATGAATCTATAAAACATAAGTAGATCATAAGTACACCAATACAAGATATTTAAATAATATGTATGCATTCAAATTATTCCTGCTGAGTTTTACAAAAATCTTTAGTTGAATTTTAATTCTATACTCAGAGGATTTCTGATCATCCCTTCAGTTGAGTCTTTTAGTCTGCTGCTGGAAATAATCCTGCCCTAATAAAAAATGATTTTGCCTATAATCCCCATCCTGGGCATGCAGGTCGGGACCATAGTACAATTTCTTATCTATGTTGCCTGTAGTAGTAGAACCGGTTACCTTTGTCTAGGTAAGATATGCTGTACCAAGGTCTGCCAGTCGCAGGCCATTCATGCTTTAAAATAGAGTAATAACATGAAGACCCAAATGTTATGCTACTTTAATACATAATCAAAAGTAGGATAGATATAACTTTACATTGTTTTTTTTTCAGTACATGGCAAAGGACACAAGCCCACTCAGTGTCTATGTCATGCATCCATTTTGGAACAAGGTTGTTGAGGTATGATTTTATATAATATATTTCATATTTAATTACCTGTAACCCACAGTGACCACATACTCATTAATCAAATAACACTCAAAATTATATTGTCACACCGGGGCTCCCACAGGTTAGGCAAAAAGCACCAAGTTCCAAATATCACTATCCACCTGTTTCAGAGTTTACTAGCAGATATCTGACGACTTGCCATTGAAGTATGTATGAATGAAAGAAGTATGTATGAATAAAAGAAATATTATTGTAATTATTATGTATATAGAGGAAAATATATATAAATCAAATGTCCTTGACAAATAAATATTAAGTAAATGGTATAGACAAAAGTATCATACAGGAATAGATTAGTCTAAGTTGCGTCTGCAATATGGGACGAGAAGAACTATCAATAAGACTCACAACACAGAGACACTGATGGCTGTTGCTGTTATTCCATGTAAAAATATCCTGGTTTCAATATTGTATAGCTAATGGAATGGAAAACCTCTGATAGGACAACCTATCATGTGACTTTGGAATGTCCTGTAATATTATTATTATGATGTGATATATGTAACTGTAATAAGCAATGATAGCTTACTGATCTAAAAGTTCAATCCCCCACTCCAAGAGTCCTGTGTTTAAATTCTATTGTCAGCTCTACCAAATTATGTAAATTTTCAGTTTAAATGTGGTATTCTTTACAACTGAAGGAAACATAAGGAAACCTACTAACGTTGTTGTCTATGTGTGAGGTGTGAACTTGCCCAGTGTAGTAACAGACCAGCAAGACAGGCCAATTATGATATAAGTCTAATAATATGCACTGGTTTAAAGAATATTGGTAGTATTGAAGTTTTTAATTAGCTTAGCTACGAATATTCTTAAATAGCAGTAATTTCGTATAATTGAATGTACAATTTTGTCCACACAAAATTGTACATTGAATTATATAAAATCAGGTAAGATAAGGCTTGACGGACAGTTGAATTATTTTTAACTAGAACAAATCTTAACTTATCATAATTAGTGAAAATATTATTGTGAACTCTTTATCAGGAAATGTATGTATAAATTTTTAATAATCATAATAAGAGGTGTGCAGATGACATGTACCTAAATTATGTTACATATATAGGAAAAGGGTTGCCTATACTATGAAGGGAAAGCATTGGTGAAAAAGACTGACTCATTGATTGTGTTGGTTGCAAGCGCGACTGTCAATACTTTCGATCATCCTAGGTTCATGTCCCAGGTTGTACATTATTGAAT
>DWDU01000911.1:0-16305 GCA_018245575.1 Jemadia suekentonmiller | reverse complement strand
GTATAGTAAATACTCATATTTACTATGGTAAATACTCATATTTACTATGGTAAATACTCATATTTAGTATAGTAAATTTTGAAATTTAATGTGGTAAATACTGATATTTGCTATGGTAAATACTCATATTTACTCATGTTTACCAGGTCGTGTACGGCGTAGGCCTCTGCCTCTCTAGCACCGAGCACCAATTAACTGTCCCTACAGACCTGAAGTGCTTCAATAAATGCTTTGCCATTTCTTTGCGGAATAGGCAGAGTGCACAGATCTCATAAATAAGTGTAACAATAACAGTTCAATAAATTTACCAATACAATACAATATTACCCAATCTCGGTTTTCTTCATATTCGAAGTACCTAAATCAAGTTTAATAAATCCATATATAGATGGAAACAGTTTGCCGGTCCATTATACCTCGGGCGGCGAGTGGTCACGTGCTGTTTCAGACGCCGCCACGAAATCAATTTTGGGGTCCAGAGCAATCATATTACTTGCTCGTCAGGATCGGGCCGAGTGGCGAAACGTCTTCGAATTTTACGTCTACGTGATTCCTACGTGGCTCCCGGGGATTTTATAACTTGCGTATTACAGTGAGAGAAGCGGCTATTAGCTTCTTCTCGCTTTCGAATTACATTTATTTTGCACGCTGTTTTACAGAAATGGTACAAAATCTTTAGCCATTGTGAAATTATAGGGGGCTGTGGTATTGACAAGTCGTTTGGCGTTCCATGTTTGAACAGGCGGTGGTGACCAGGTACCGTCGTGTAGCCCGGTTTTTCGTTAAATTTATAAATACAAATCAGATTCTATGCAAATACCCCGCCGTATCTAGATACGCAACGCCCACGGGCGCACCTGTGAGTGGTCGCAGAGTGTGCACGCCGCGAGCCCTCGGACTCACGTGTGTATCTATGGTAATTTGTGTTTGAGCACGTGCTGCGACCCGTTGCGAGCTGCCGCTTGTATTTGTCAGATACAGAAGCCGCGCCGCGCCACCTGCCTGCCATTCACGCCGTGTTTCGATTGCTATGCAACCTTATACTATTCATATTACCTTTACGCTCCACACTTTTAATAAAATCGATTTTCAAATTTCAATTATTATACATATAAGCACGCCAGGTCCTTTACCGGATAATCATGATAATACTACTGTACTTATAATCAAATTATTATTATTAGTGAAATCTCACTTCATTATCTTAGTCCTCAGGCATAGCGACGAGGTTATGACAAACCACGCATTGGACAGATACTGACTATTACTAAGTATAATATAAAGTACTCGTATACAAAGCATTATTAATATTCATATATTTTCAGCCTGACGAGCATTTAGTACTAAAAGTCCCGATAACAATTAACTACTTAACAAGCAAACTACTAGGCAACGTATTTATATTGGCCTTCGTATTTCAACAGTTTAGTCTGATGTCGATTTTCCAAAGCTTATTCATTAAATGCTTACAAGACCTAACTTATCCATACAGATGCAAACAAGTCGTTAGCCAAATATATCAAGTAGGTATCTAACTAAAAATAAAAATTCATATATGCACGCCGATTTCGGAAACTTCTGACTCCCCCATCAGCCAGTATCTGCCCTATTTGGTCAAGATAGGTGAGTCTTTGCCTCCCTCGACAACTGCGTCCATGAATATTCGCATCATATATCTGCTTCGTCATTCTTTCATCAACCATTCTCATATCATGTCCGAACCAACGGAGCATGTCCTTTCTTATTTTTACACCGATACCCTCTTTCATACTAAGCATCTTCCTTACGTCAGAATTACGAATGCGGTCGGCGAGCGTCAAGCCGCAAATGCCACGTAACGACCTCATCTCGACCGCGTTTATTCTACTTTCATCTCCTTTCTTACATACACACCTCTCGCTTTCGTACAGTACAGTTGGAGTAAGCACGGAGTTATGCATGACCAAACGATCTCGCTGGCTCAAAAATTGGCAACTCAGTAGCTTACCCATCGCTCCATTCACACTATTTCCTGCACTCACTCTTTTCTCTATGTCAGCGATGTACCGCCAACGCTGCTGAAAGCACATGCAACACATACAATTTCAGCCACCTGTTTAAACGCTACATCATCAACCACTACCATTGCAGTGGTTTGCATAAGCATTTCCATAAGATATAAAATTATATGAAAATTTAAAACGAGTACCTATTAATCGTGAATACTGCTACAGTACATAATCGTAGTGTTAAGTATTTCCGCCCGAGTGTATAAAGTATGTACCCAGCGCCGCGCTGCACGTCACGCCTCGCTACACTGCAATTCGATTGTATTGCCTAAATGTTCGCTCACGTCGCCCGCGCCGGCTCAGAGGTACACCTACATATTTCCCCGCACCTTCGCCCCACTCCATGCCCCGTGTGCCTAAAGTGTAAATGATGAGCGATTTGAACGTTCAAATACATCAGATACTGGCTGATTAACATGTCGGCATGTGCGATATTTGTCTAAAAATATTTTATTTTTCTAGAAAGAAAGTATTTATAAATTAGGATAAAACAATTTGCTTTCGGTACTCTTTGCTATCGTAGGGAGCTTACATACCTGCGTCTACCCTGGCGGACTTGGCGTAATGACGCCATAACAATAACGATCATATGAAATTTTCGATATCGTTTAACGTACACGTAAGTTTGCGTGAAAATTTAATTTTGATGTTTTCCAATTAGAATTTTAACGATACGATTATTATGTCGATTTTGTTTTGGTACTAATATGATCAAGATTACTATTTGTTCATTGTCCATAGTCCATCGGTTACATAATTATATACGATACAGCAACACGCGCGGTTCTCAACGCGTAAATAATTGTACTGAATGGCAATCGACCATTCAATTGTTATCCAAGATCGGTGAGACTAGATATCCAAATCAATTACGGTCAAATAAAAGGTTCCAGTATACGTAAAATGTAATGTTGCAACTCGCCTGTAATTCGCGAAGAGGTGGACAGATGAATGTAATACACTCCCACGTTTCACCGGTTACGTTTATGTCTCACTATGTAATAGACGGTGAGCCTATTGCCATATAGAGAGCATACTCATATATCCACACTCAGAGCCATTATTAGAAAATCTGAGTTGAAAAATCGAATAGTGCCCGCCCGGAATTTGAAATCCAGGACCTCTCGATCCGCAGGTTAAAATATACACTCAGGAAACGATCGCCACATGGTTAACGTGAAATTTCTTTTACCTATGCCTCCAGAGTATAATATGAATCTGATCGGCAATAGTCACAAGATAAGTTAAGTATAGGTATTATGTACACTCGTAACATCGAAATCTTAATTACATGTTTTCCTAATCATATACTGTAGCCAATCGGTTTGGTTTGACGACCTTTTTAGTACATTGTTCAGAGTTCTGGCGTATTGGGGAATGTATTATTGGGTCTCGATTAATCTATTACCAATAGTTACAAGTGAAACCTTTGTTTCTTGACTAAGCACACCAATACAGATACTAGATTTAATTAAGCTTACGGAACACAATAGGGAAAAGAAAGTGTAACGTTCATTCTCTGTTACAAAGATGTTTCATAATGTCATAAAACGCAGGACAGATTAAACTGTTACTGTACGCAATAAGCAGCTTAATCTCCAGCGGCGCACGGCCCGTTTTATCAAATCAACCCGAGGCTTTATTTTCAGGACACACTGCCAGAAAATTGTAGGTGGTCGCTTTAAAACCGCAAGAACACTTTGAGCGTACATTAAATTCCTTGGTTGTTTGATAACTCAATATCCTTTGCGCCCGCTGCCGCTCGTCACTCGCACGCCACTTGACAACTATGCGATTATGGCGTGGTCCAGCGTGTCTGATGCGCCGGACGATCTAATTCTTCACTCACCTAAGCTGCGGTTGGATAGTTTTATACATTGTGGAAGTTGTTTTAGACATATATTACATATTCCTTGTTTAATATCGTGAGCAGTGACCACAAGATAAAGTTATGGAGTAATCAACTCAAATTTCAAAATTTTAGTTCAACTATCACTTTCAGCAACGGTGGAGGAAAAGTGCGTGAACAAAACTGTATCTATTGAAGTTCTTCACATTGTTGTCTAAGCTGTCCGGAGTCTATATCCCGCATTTGACCAGCGTGGCACACTATGGTCGCGGCAGATTATAGGTACTTTTTATTATGAGCGAACACCTGTTCAATAATGGAACAAAAAAGTGATTGACGACAATAATGACTCTTTTGATTCAGAAAAGAAATTCTACTTGTATTACTACACTAACGCTTTAATTACATACGATATCAAGAGATAAATGCCTTAAAGGAATGTTAGAAGCGATTTATAAATAAATATTTAACGGAATGGCCAGACTTTAATTTTACCAAATTCTTGTGTCCTGCAAGCGAACAAAGTGCGGAGAGGATAAAATTAGATCTGCTGGATCACAAGACTGTGTTTCTCTATTTTTTATCTCACCACGTCGAAACAAATTGAGTATTCTGGAAACGTTTCACTGAAGGGTGGAAAGCTTTAGTTTCATGAAATTTCATGAAATTGTTTTTCGTGATAGACATTATAATCTTCTCAGTGTTACAGTCGAATGCTCAGAGATTTATCTAAATACAGGTTTTTTTTTTCAGGTTACTTTTCTTTAATATGTAAGTGTATATCCAACCATTCAACCTCTCGATAGTCACGTGGTCTTGTTATTATATTGTAAGGATGAAAGGATAATTTGGATGTCTGAACATCATATTGACAGCGGTCACACATTGACGTTGACACAATTTGGCGCCAAACAGCATGGAGTAATGGCGGTTGCAATGAGTATCACTTGTAAAAAATATAGGTTCCTAAAAATATAATAAATGTACTAATATATTCCCATTCTATTGGCTAGGTTCTATAAAGTAAAAATACACCTGTTATTATTTCGCACTTTCTGAAACTGAGCGATTCTACGAAATCAACAAACTAATGCATCATTCTTTTCCTTTCAATCAACAGTGTTATATAGAATGGAGAATTTCTTCATTCTACGCGACTTGTTATGTAAGTTATTTGTAGACTATCTCATAGTTAGATACTGTAATAAAACTCTGGGATCTTTGTATATCCTTCCAGTAACTGCCAAGTAGCACTTCAATAATCAACGCTCCTGAAGTTTTAACTGCTGCAAATTGTTTTTCATCATCATCGTCAGTTATCTATTCGTTTGAGTGTGCACAGTGGCTGACCACACACCGCCACCTTAGCGGAGTGCGTGTTGGTAGAGGTACTAAACTATGAAGATATCCCTAACGCCGGGTAACAACAACCATCTGCATATGTTTCATATTCCTTAAGATCACTACCTCGTTTCGATGAACACTTCAAGAATGTGAGTATAAAGTAAAGTAAATTAAAGTAGCAGCAGCTCTTACATGTTCAAGTCGCATTTTAATGTTCTAAGAACAGAAACGCGGAAGTCTTATATGAAGGTACTGTTCTTATATCATCATGTCAGGTATACTTCGGGGTAGGCAGAGTGCCAATTTCCACATCACTGTTTTATCTGACCTATTTGGTCCATACAGATGTTTGGACCAAATAGATCAGATTTTTATGTACGTTTAATTGTACATTATGAACCAAAGAGGGCGAAACTGATGTCTTCTGGTGTTCTCCACCAATTACCTTTGGTAGATAAGCAAATGTTCCGTTAGGCGCTACGAAATTCCAGAACGATATTGAGTTAGAAAATTAATGTAATGCTAATCCTCTAAAAAATAAATATACATAATATAATTACACAGATAAATATAATGTATAGGCACATTATACAGAAATGACATATGCGTGTTTCTATTGCTAGGCGGCGAACCGAATCACTATTTATGAAAGTTATTCAATTAAGCAGCTACCGCTTCATGTTTGATGAAAATGCTGAGAACACAAAGTGATAAAATCAATACTCATGCATTGGTAATGCGGCCGACGCCGACGGCCGCCGTAAGCTTCCCTTTTTAAGACCTCTGTTTATGTTCGAATAATGTATTCATTTGATTAACATCTGTAATTTATTTCCTTTAGGGATTTCTTTCTCGGAAGCGGAGTAATATTATTGAAGTTATATTTCTTTTGGCGCATTTTCGATAACAGAACAGTGTATGTTTTCGTCGTGGAAGCAAGTTGCGACTGGCTGAGTGGGTAGACCCACCTAGACACTGCTCAGTATCCTGTCCGCGGGTGGGCAGGAGTGCAGATGATGTGAGTAGATGTGCTCTGCAACCTCCGACCCACATGTCCAGTATGGGAATAAGAGGCTGTTTGTGAAGGATTGTGTCCGACAATGCCCTGCGACAGACTGATGTTGACGATTTTGCGCGCGCCGATGTAATACATAATTTGTTCATGTTTATAGTGATTTTACATAGCGCGTATGATTGAGACACGTTACAAATTGCATGCAGATTACGATCGGTCTCCGAGTGCGGTCAGGCATTGAAAGAATGACCGCTGACTACTGACCTACACAATACATGACGCTTTTCTAACATCGCCAAATGTACTTATCTTACCTTACACAGCGGTATTAAAGGAATATTTTCCAAAGATGATGAAGTAAATTGGTTCTATTGACAGCCTCAGAAAAATAATAAAAAAAATCTTTCCCTACTCAACGTAATTAAATATATAACTACGAAAAATAATTAAATATATTCGGTAGGTACTTAAAACCCTCCTCACTAATTACGTATTTGTATAACATTCGCCACTGTTTCATCTATCTTCAAAGAAACTAACGTAATTATTTCAAGTGTTCAGGTATAAGTATGAACATTATGAAAGCGTAAATCGACAATGAGTTATAATGTTACATATTCCATGAGTAAATACATGATTTATAAAGCAATTGTTAGCCTGAAACACAGGGATCGGAGGACAATAGGCCTTACACTGTTAACAATACATTTCGTGCGCAAGCAGCGCGAGCAGTTCCCAACAAAGTACGACATAATAAAGGGGCCATTCTGGCAATAATAAAGAAAGTATAGCTAGGAACACACCATAGATATCTTGCAGTAGATTAAATAACTCGGATTTATTACGTGCTCTGAATGTCTAACAGATAAATAGTGGATGGTGAATGCTGAATACAAACTAGACGTGCGCCAAATCCTCTCGCTTCGCGCTTCTACAACGTTACCATAAACTTTGTTCCGAGATAGTGAATGCTGTACATTTAAACAATCCATTGCCGATTTTTCTAGGCGCTATTTGATAGTTTATATGAAAGCTTGCGATGTAAAGTAAATATATTTAAGAGTAGTGAATTACAGCTCTATCGATTCAATCGTAATAACGTAGCTAGAGGCAGAGGAAAAAATTAAATTAGAAAGACTTGCAGCACAAGTTGATCGGAGTTGGTACAGTAAATATCGTTGTGGGGAACCAGATCGTTGTTTGTTTCCAGTTTTTTTGAAGTAACATTATACGCTCGTCTTTCCGGAATTATTGGAACTTTGTTATTTTTACGTTTTGTTGCCGGGTTACAGTTTTTTGTTTCATAGCTTTTTAGTTTTGTGGTTTTGTTCATTATGCTCCTTTACAACTCTCTTCTCGATTCAAACTTCAAAGCGAACAAAATCCGTTTCTGTGCGAATGTAGATTGTTAAATCTTTATTATTAAAACCGTATTATATTAAATGACTGCCTCGTTGATGGTGTTGGTTGCAAGTGCGACTGCCGATCGGGAGGACCTGGGTTCAATTCCCGGGTCGGGCACTACTAAAGTTTTCTAATTCAGATTTTCTAGTAGTGGCTTGGAGTCTGGATATGTGCCCGATGTATGGCAATAGTCTCACTACCTCTTCCATAGTGGGAGGTAAACGTAACTGGTGAAACACGGGAGTGTTCTACACTCCTCTGTCTACATCTTCCGGGATAACAGACGTAATGTTACGTCTCATATTATATTAAAGCTTTTATCGTGTACATATAATTGGAACTATGTAATTGTGTCTATGATTTGTGTGAAGAATACGCTCTTTCTGTTGTTTATAGGAATGAAAATAATTTTTTTTTCACACAAATACACTGTAATTTTTCATACAGAAACATACAAAATACACGAGCTGATCACTTACATATCTATCCCCGATGACAGTGGAGTCCAACGTCCCGGAACAGCACTCAGGGTCGCTGGCCACGCAACCAATGTCCTATTAGACATGTACCTCAACATCTTCCCAACCTGTCGAGCTGAACACTTGACCTGATTTGCCGGATTATTCTGAATATGAGGTACGAAATAAACAGTTCACAGAACCTTTTTTCCGATTGATTAACTTTAAACATTATTCATCTACAACCCATGATAAAACTTTTATACGTATCGCGTGTTGTAAAACTTAGTATCGTACCAGCGTTGAGCACAGAACTCTTTAGGCATTTTGAGGGTATCCTAAGTTTATTTTTTTAAACTATTACTATCACTATTATCGTATTTATAACGTCACGGCAAGTTCATTACGGGGGAGTCACGAATCTCCGAATCCAGCGTCCAATGAAAAGAGTGATTTAGTAAAAGTTACCCGTCAGATTTATGTATAAGCATAGAATTATTTTACACGCGACACTCTCTGCCTACTCTTAGTGTAGAATCAGATGGCTGTGTGTGAGTTGCCAAAACATATCTATATTATTATTAAGGGCGAATAAGTAAGGCAGTGACGTCAGAGGCGGAAGTGCCAAGCATTTGGAGTTTTATTCGTTTCGTACCGCAATAAAGCCGTATCTAGGTAATTGTCACTAAACGTTTTTTATAGTGCAGCGAGGGCGCGCGCCGTAAATCATCGGCCGGTTTACAGCGTCACTGTACACGGAGCGTTCACGACCTGCGTCGGCCGCCGCGCGCTGGATGCGGCTTCTACTTGCGTCTTTATTTGATATTGATATTTGTCTAATCTTGACAAAGGTGTAAAACGGCACGAGCTGCTTTCATTTGCCTAACGTTATATTGTTACTTGTATAGTTTAAGATAAGAAATAGGTAATGTGTTTCCGTCAGCCCTTTGCGAGCTTAATGTTACTGGCGACCTGGTAAAACGAAAATTGCATAGGAATCGCATTTTTCATACTTATGTAATACATAATAAATAATTATACAATGATTATAATAGGTACTAAAACTGGTGAATCATGCAAGTGTACTATGTTCTTCTGCCTACTCCTTCGAGGATTACTGGCGCGACGTTACGATTAACAATATATTACGTCTTTGTACAATTGTATACAAAACGACTGTAATTAAGCGTAAAACTGTAAAGATTCTCGCTGAATAAAAGAATATTCTTTTTAGATACAGTATTACTGTACCTTCGTTCTCCGAACACAAAAAAGACATTTTCCTTTCAACCCCTTTTTATACGATCCTCAACAGTTTATATCGTTCAGGATAAAGCATTACAGTTTCTTAAGAGTCTAGTACAAGAGATTAAAAGAGATTTCATGAATGAATGAATATTAAATACTTGGACATTATTTCTGAAGTATTTATTGATTGCTAGAGTTACAAGGTAAGAACATAATTTATGTTCAAATAACAACAGTTACATATTCAAAATCACGCTAGTGCCACAATCGTTGGTGATATGTTTTATGACACAAAGAAAAAAATCTCGATGCATACAACTATGTAGGCAGTCGACGTTTGCTACTCGGTATTAAGCACCAGTTCGCATAACGATTTTACACTAACAGATCAACAGATCAGGAAAAGATATCACACCAAGAGTAGAATAGCTCAGTGTGTATATTGTAATTTATAGTAGTCTCTTCTGCTCGTAATGTTTTAACAGAGCAGTCTAAGTCTGTCTCTTCCACTATTTCTATAAGCTCGTGTACCCCTTTCCCTCCCCACCCCTCCCCCTGGCCCGCTGTCAAGCGCCGGTGATCATCCCTCCTCGTTGTTAGCTGCGTTAACATTGAGTGTCTGTTTGTTCGGCGCGCGGACGACGATTGTGTCAATTTTCATCTCCACATGCTTAGTAGGTAGGCAGTTTACTGTTTAGTTCGCGATTTGTTGCTTAAAATGTATCTTACTCAATGGTAATACCTTGACATTGGACGCTTATCTACCTGTTAATATATTGGGTTGGGGAATAAGTTCGTAGCGTTTTTACCGAAGACTTTTATTTCAACAAAAAACAATAATTATATCAATAAGTTAATCAATTATATATTCCTCGTTGCTGTTTACAACCTCTTCCCACCTCTCGCCCAATTTCTCGATGCCGTTCCGCCAAAAATCGCCTGGTCTGGTGTCAAAGAAGTCGTTAAGCCATTTTTTAAGAACCACTTTGTTATCGAAGGTAACGCCTTTCATATGGTTTGACAGGGAGCGAAAAAGATGGTAATCGGTCGGTGCAAGGTCTAGTCGGTTCGGTACAGTTCGGTCTATTATATAGGTATACTTAAACTTACACCTTTACTATTTTTATACCCAAATACCAGTATACTTGAACTTGAGTCGTGCGTATTTATCCTGGATTGGAATTGAAATCACGACCCCTGGCTCATCAATCAGCTTCACTAACTACCGGACTTACAGGCCAGTCAATAAAATAAGATTATAAAACATTGGACAAAAAGCTGTTTTTTTAGAGCTCAATCCATTTATTACAACAATTTCAAACAAATATCTCCTAACTTCAAGCAGAATAAATTTGGGTACAGCTTTCTACCCTCCTTATATAATAATAAACTAAGCGAAAGTGTGTAGTTTAGGTAAATTAGAAATTTGCTGATTACTACGGTATTTAGATAATTTCCAAATCATTGACAGTTCCAAAGTACATAGACAGCGTATCAGAAATCAGCTAGAAGTGACCTGACATATCACCACAGTTATAAAATAACGCAAGTCACATTTAAAGACTTCAGATACGCCAAAGCACAACCTCTTCTATCCTCATGTAAGATATTTGCATCAGATGAAACATAAGAGTATGTACACATTTAGCCGCTCGGGTCTACGTCAGGGGCAAACAGCCTTTCCACTTGGCGTACTGCCACTTTTGGCGAACTATTCTGGTCACATTGGACATGTTAGGCTTAAATATCTTGTTTTATTCAGATCACAAATTTTCAAATTGTTTAAGTCCACTACTGGGCAGAGGCCTTCCTTATGGGGGTTTGGCCCATAATCAGCATCCTGGGCATACATTGGGTATCACAGAGCACGATTTCTCGCATCGCCTACGATGTTGAATATCGGCGGCTGATTCATTTAGCCGAGTCTGCACAGGCTATACCTATACCACGATCAGCGTTTAATCGGGTCTTATGACACCCCGGTATTTCCGCACGGGGTCGGGCGATATATTATTTTTCTGCCCCAACATACTCGTTTTATTAATAACTCTATACGACATGGTTAATTTATAGTATAAAATGAATGGGACTTAATCCAAGCCGTAATTCTGAATAACGGCCGTGTGGACAAACAAAGAAGGAATATGCAATTGCTGTTAAAAATTTAGGTAATTCCTAAATCACACACACAATAATAACGAATACTGTCTATATGAGTATGTATTACTGGATTTGTTTCCAGAATCAGTCCACTCTCAGGGCACTTCGAGTGTCAAGTCAAACACTCGTCCGGCTGCATGCTGGCGACACGGCGCATGCATTAGCCTAGCTTGCCAGTCTAATAAAGCCTAGTCTACAATTGGCTAATATGACTGAATAGAAGACAATATTTAAGACAATAATAGTTTCTTTTTAATTAATCATCATCTAACGAATAATGACTAAATGGTTTATAAATATAGTCATATCGTGATGAAACAAACTTAAATAACTAACATTTTAGTTGTACAATATAGTATAAAAATCTAAAACAAAAACCTGAAATAATCAAATTTTCCCTTCGCATGTTGTTATATCCCGTTACAAAGAAATATATCCGGTATATTTTTGAGATGAAGACAAATCGGAGTTGTGATATAGCGACACGTCTCCACACACCTGAGACGCATCCGTCATTATCTCACGCTATTGTCGCAAGCATGATATATAGGTACAACGTCAACAAACATCTCGGGGATGCCGAAAATTTTCACTTCGATAAAAATAATAAAATATCCCCTGAAAAATATAACAAAGCGACCGTACATCTCATTTCTATGAAATTATAACAAGGAATGAACTGTCTTAATTAATTATAATAAAAGCAAATGACGTTTCTAATGGACCTATCACCTCATTAAAAAAAAAAATTGATAAATTTCTAACATCCATTGCAAAGTAACTCTCGCATTTTGCAACTGAACGAAAAATTTTCCGCTTCAATTATCAGAACTCCAATAAAGGCAAAGTAATTACTTATGTTAAAAGAAGAACAGTAAGGCGTCGGAAATTTCTACTCTTAAAACAAGAGCAATTTAAGTTAAGAGAAAACAAACAAAATTAACCATGATATAATGAACCCCTTTATTGCGACACGTTGGAAGTTGGAATAGGCTCGAATAAAACGATTAAAATTCTAAACTTCGGTCAACTTGTTACAATTCGGCTATGGTGTAAAATACAAGCGTTCTTACATTGTGAGAAGGGTAAAGGAAGAGGTAGATAATGCATACGGCTTGCCTGGGACATGACCACCTATTTCTACTGTGAAGGAGTTGTTATTATATCATTTTGTGTTTCGGTCGGCCGGTATAATTGAGGCATCTAAGTCAGTCCTTAGGAATGCATGCCTGGGAGTGACATCGAATAGGACAGATATTAACGAGTATTAACTGCACACGTGGTATTCGGATTATTAAGTTAAAGTGGCAATGTGCTGGTGACATCTGTACGCAGTAAATAAACGATTAGTAAACACATGTACTCGTACCAAAGATAATACGTCAGACCACGTATGTAAAATAGAACGTATCGCATCGCGCTTGCAACCAACACGACCAACGAGGCCGT
This sequence comes from Jemadia suekentonmiller, assembly GCA_018245575.1. Lineage (NCBI taxonomy): Eukaryota > Metazoa > Arthropoda > Insecta > Lepidoptera > Hesperiidae > Jemadia > Jemadia suekentonmiller. The sequence goes on along the minus strand of DWDU01000911.1, from coordinate 3,330 downwards.
CGTTCTAAAATCACATTACCTTGGCTTATTCGTTCATTGGTTCGTAACCATTACTGCTGATATGTGTGTCGTATTACAAGTATTCAGTTTTTGTTTTGGTGAAAAACATAAGTAAATATTTATATGTACTCGTATACATGTAGTTCACCCGGTGTACGGTTACCATAACAGAGGTTCTATTTCCTATAATTATTATGTGCGATTCCCAACCATCCTACGTAGCGTGGGGATCATGGGAAAAATCATCTTAGGGGAGGCTTATGTCCAGCAGTGGACTTAAAGTAGGCTGATAATGATGATATGTCCACAGAAAAAACTAAAATTTGACAATCGCTTTTCTATTTAACTTGCACCGAACCACAATAGCTGCTTAAGACAATAACACTGTTCGGTCGCTTCTCGTCAATTTTATTGCATAAGTTCGGGCGAGTTGCCTCTCTATCCGAGCCGCTCTCCCACTGTGTTACGTTTTCCGACGTCTTATTGTGTCTTAAGCCACGATCTAAGGGATATTGGCGCGAAGCGACTGTTCTATTAATTCTTCAATGGTTACTATAAATGAAATGAACGATTACTTTTATTTTAACACATTATCACGCCAGGTCCGTTACGAGGAAGGTTGAGACTTACTATATCTCCAGTTTTACGTACTGTTCTGACATGGTTCTATTAAACTCCTATTCATACATACACGCCGGTTACAGCGTGTAAATTCACAAAATGAGAGGTACAGACAAGGTACACCCAACAGCAATCTTAATTAAAAGCGCAAATCTCAGCTCCGACAAGCTTCTTACAGGAAAATATATACTTATTTTATTCTTGTGTAACATCTTAAACTAAGAGATACAGTGGCTTACGTAACGCCCTACTCCGTCGCAACCGACGGCGGTATAGCCGGGGAAAGTGTCATAAATGTTTGAGTGAGTCAATGTGACACAGTGAAAAATGGTTACAACACACTCATATAAAACTAGTTCCATTTTTTAATACCAAAGGCTTTAACATATGCAACTGTCCCGCGCTGCGTATTTCGCGCACATATCACCCAGTATTGCGCTCCTTCGCGCGACCATCGCCTCTACGGCCACACGAATAGAGCATATAACCGCTAAACATAAACGCGGCTGTAATGAGAAGAACTCACCTGGGTACAAATCGGTTCAATCCCGGGCGACAAATTACACGATTACCTTAATATATCGCGTACTCATTCCCACATTCGCCCTCTCGCTCTCACGCTCCAATTGGACGTTCATATTTATGTAAGCTATGAAAGAGCTTATATTTTTAGCGTTTATTCAGTGTATCTTCCAGTTTGGAGGCAAGAGTTGTCATTAATCAAGTGCTTGACGTTTGTATGGTGTTCTCACACTAGGGATACGTGTTCCGTAATTATGTGATTATATTTATCGTTACAGCGAAACGCTACTTGTACTGTAGTATTCATTGACCCTTGTGTATTTATGGCAGATGGAAATAATAATTGAAGTGATTATATAACAGTACTTCTTGGTACACAAGACTTCATGCATACACACATACATGTACATCTGCACGATAAGTCCCTCACTGGGTAGGCAAAGAATACTGAGTGCCAAATGTTTCTATGCTTACGGACCTGCCGCGCTTCATTCATCACACTCTTCATACGTGCACTACCATTCCGGTGACTTCTGACTCCCCGTCAGCCAATATCTGATCTATTGGAACAAGATAGGTGAGTCCCGGCACCCTTGGCCGCTCCGTCCATATTCGTTGTAGCACCAAGATTTTTCAATTTTACATTGAGAGAATACATCCTATAATGAAGAAACTATTTGAGTTGAACTATTTAGCACGACTTGTTACATAATATACACAGGTAGATAGTATTGAACATAATATCACGTCAGTAATCCCCGAAGAGGTAGGCAGAGGAGTGTAATACACTCTCAAGTTTTACCAGTTACGTTTAACAATATCTGCTAACGTGTAATTAGGACTGAAGTAGAAAAAGATAAAAAAATCACTGCCATTAGCTTGTCTGTAAATTGCGTCTAGATGTGTTCGAAGGCTAGGTAGCCTAGATATATGTGGGGTGGGCTTAACTCTTATCACCTTGATCCATCTAATCGCAGTTCAGCATCACGTGACTAAGGGGAGGGATCGCCCGCGTCCGCTGTCAGTGGGGCGCATCCATCAACACGCATTAGCGCGTCACGCCGCGCCAGGGTCCCACTGCGAGCGACATGATCCCAATCAAATTGTGCTGTAATTATGTTTTCCAGTCGTGAGTGCAATTCAATTGTGCGAAATGGTGTGAACGGTTTTATTGGGAGCGAATATGAACAAATAGTTCTTTTATGTGCCACTAGTTGTGATCCAAAACTAACTATGTTTTGTCCTTAGTAGTACTACGGCTATCCGTACGTAGGGGTACGTTCGTCAGGCATTCGTTTCTTTAAAATCGTGTACCATAAGATAGATATAATTACATATATTTATCAATACTTTTAAAGCCTATTCAACATTTTTGCATCTTTATTATTAAACATGTTAGGCTTAGTAGACTACGGAAAGTAGATTTGATCATTCAATCTGAATTCAGATCTTCACAAACGAATGCTCATTCGAAATAAGCACACGTTAACTGTGCAACTTATGCACTGTATTTCAATATAGTTCACACACAACTAATGTAATAAGACATTTCAAAATAAAACTACATTGACTTGGTTTAATGCGACTTTGAAATAACTCACACTTTTTTCGGACGGACGTAAAATTCTATTGTTTTTTTTTATTCATTATCTTTTAATACAATTTCCTTATTTACATTTATGTGTATAAGGAATATATGTATGTGTACTCTTTCCTTTACTCTCTAAGGTCGCACGGCCAGCAATGGGAACAATAAAAGCAAATGCAAACCATTCCTCTCGTTTTGAAAACAATTAAACCCGCTGGCAGTGAGACCGCACGACACGTCCGGGCGGATTTTATTTAACACCAATATCCGCACGTCGGGTGCGGATTCTCTCTCGCAGTTTGAAATCAACATGTTTTATTTTACTGCTGGAATGTAATTCTTGTTCGCTGGAAATATATCGTTGCGAACGGGTTAATACGTTATTTCTTATAATTTACACTGCATACATTGTCAAATCCTGAGCGTATTAGAATGTGCTCTATAAATGCAAAACTACCACGATAAAAAAGTAAAAATATAGAACTTCCTGAGTTTGTAGATTATGCGCACTGTTATATATTATTGTTTATTTATTTATTTATTTAAGGCACACCAACTAAGTACACAACATTATACATTATCACTATATAACATTATAA
>DWDU01000910.1:0-16308 GCA_018245575.1 Jemadia suekentonmiller | reverse complement strand
ATGGGAACGCCGGCTGTTTTGAGTTGTATTAAATGCTATTAATATTCATTTAACTGCTGCTACATGTAAATACAACTGAACATACTTTAATAATTACTAATTATTGTTAAAACAACATCCTTGGAGAAATTCGTATTTAAAGGTATGTAGTAACAGTATGGAAATCAAACAAAAAATATATATTTTTGGGGATTAATGTAACAATAATAGCAGCTTACTAATTAATAAAAAAGATAAATTATTATTCTGTTATTATATGTACGTAACATCACGTTCGTAAGGTAAGAGGTAGGCAGTTGAGGGTAGTACACTCCCACCTTTCACCAGTAACATTTACGTTCCACCATGGAATAGATAGCGAGCTTCTTGCCATACACCTGGCACACATCCATACTGCGAGCCACTATTAGAAACAATCCGAAAACAGAATTTAAAAAAAAAACCAATAGCACCCGACCCGGGATTCGAACTCAGGACCTATCGATCAGCAGTCGCGATTGCAAGCAGCACTACCAAAGAGGCAGTCAAATCTGTTATTATGAATTGTACATAATGTTTGTGTTTGTGTATTATGTATAGTCGTAAAAACTCAGGCTGGTTCGCGTATAACTCAGAAGCGTCATGGAAACTTAAGTCTTAGCACGTGTTGCTACATCCTTGAAACTGGCACATAACAATGACTGATTAAAATAGGCTAATGACAATATTTAACCGTGGTGGAGTTAATGTATTACCTTAACCTATTCCTTAATAATATGTTATAAGTACCACTGTTTATCAAAAAATCGATTTTATTGTATAATATTCACTTCCTTCCGAATCCAGCGAATAAACATTAGCGGTACACAATAGATATAAAGGGAGAAATTTTAAGGTCGCGATCCGAAAGTTTTGTGTGCGAATATGATAACAACAGCTGCATAAATGCTCGCGATCCGGCAATATTGAGTCCGCAAAAGTTCCTGGTTCGCTTCCGAGGTCAACCGGTCCCGAGAGCACGTCGCACAGCAATAGGCCGATAATTACACTGCTATTGTATTAATTTACCAACTGCGGCAACAGCTCCGTTTACATTAAAAGTAAATAAGCAACTATCGAAATTAGTAACACATTCAGCTCGTACCGCGCGTTGGATTATTGCACAGAATGTTTCGATACAAGAGTTCCAAGTAATCCATATAGGTATTCTGATTACGCGATGGTAAATGACAAATCTTAACCGTAATTTTTATTTTTGGGAGCATGAAACGTTTTTGATATTATATGCCTTTACTGCCGCGTTATTAGTTAGTCTGTGGCTCTATGGGGCGATTGAAAACTTATGCCTGTACGGTAACTATACTCCTGAGCATAGTAGCTCTGATGGGTTTGTTTTTTAACAGACTTCAGAAAAGAAGAAGGTTCTCAATTCTTTTGTGTTTTTTTCTGTTTCCTACCTTAGAACTACGTCACATAGAAAACGATCGGGAAAATTCTTTCCCGATCTTTTATTTGTAAGGGTACCTACACTTTGAGTTTGGTACCATTTTATTTGTAGCAAAAATACCTCCTCCAAGGGAAAAAATAATCCAGATTTGAACCCAGGACATCTCGATCGGCAGCCGTGCTCGCAGCCACTAGAACAACGAGGCACTCAAGTCAATTGACAAATATTTGATAATCACTGTCATTATTTAAACGACTGCTACCTGTTTGTTTTCCGGTGCACAAAAACAATGAACGGGGGCGCACGGGTATCGCAGCGAAAATAATTTCATTGTCAATTTACTTTTATGTCAATTTTGAATATTGTATGGTAAAATTGTAAGGGAGTTTTTTTATAGTTCACAATATAACGTGACTTATACAGTACTTTTCCTCGTATGTGACCTACTCAAGTCACATTGTCTGTGCGAGGTGAATAACCGTAGATTTATTGCACCTGTTGTCAATGGCTTGGGCGATAGTCGGAAATGTTGCGATAAACTAAACTGAAAATCGGTCATATACTTATTTTAAAACTGTCGTAATATACTATTGTTGACTGGCCCGTTGCGTTGGTGCAGTGATTGGTGAACCTGACTGTTGCGCCGGGGGTCGTGGGTTTGATTCCCACCCAGAATAATATTTGTGTGATGAACACAAGTGTCTGTGTTTGGGTGAAAAAATTATGTATATATATGTAGACATATTTATATGTAGATATATAGCTTTGTGTATATATATGTATCAACCGCCTGGATACCATAGCACGAGCTCTCTTGACGCTTACTATGGGATCAGATGGCCGTGTAAAAAAAATAAAAAAACAGCTGGCACATTCCAAACCCCGAGCCACTACACAAAAAAAATAATTAGAAAAAAACAGTTGTGCCCGATCCGGGAATTTGAACCCAGAACCGGGAATTTAGCAGTGGCGCCTGCAACCAACACGACCAACGAGGCGGTCATGCTCGTAAATAAAACTGATAAAATTGAATCCAAACGTTATTCAAATGCTGTCTGTGTTCTTAACTTATGCACTTTTTTCTTTACAATCTTTCTCCCTTAAATTTTAGTGTTTCTTTTAGCCTTTAGTCAAGAGAAGATTGAGGAAATGTTTTAGCATTTCCTTTAATAAGAAAATACTTTTCTTAAATTTTCATTGGTACACAAATGTTCATTGGTACATAGATTATTTACTAAAAATTTTGCAAAAATAAATAAATCAACCATTTGGATAAAACATCTTAAATTACTAAATCATTTATCAGTTGTAGATAAATCGTCCGATGTGGAAATTTCTACGGACAAAAGATTGACGATTCATTGACAAGGTAACCTTAATTCGTGGTTGGGGTTCATGAACCTCTGAATCCTTTAATTTGTCTTCAAACGACATTCAAGTCTTTTTCAACAATGTATTAATTAAATGAACAGATATTTGTATATAATTATTCTTTGAATACATCGCAATTTATTTTGAAAAAGGATTCCTTAATTTTATTAGTGTCTGGAAGTCTCCATTTATGACTGTTTTAAACGGGATTTAAGCGTAACTGGTGAAACGTGGGAGTGTACTATACCCCTTTGCCTATCTCTTCGGGGTTAATAGGCGTGATGTTACGTTTAATATATTTTTAATTGTGATCCACGAACAAATTATCTTAAAAGAAAATTTTAAGTTTTGAGAAGTGTCTTAAATTGTTCACATTACATACTTACAAGCATTTTATATTATTAGCTGTTAATAATTATACTAATGATTCGTGCGCAATCAGCTGGTCCCAAACTAATATTTTAATTAATTTTGTGATGTATGATAATCAAACAGCCGTAAAGTGGTTGCAGACCTTAATAAAACTTCCACTGCATATTAGATGAATATAAGGAATTCACAATAAAACATTCGTGTAACGAGAATAGTATTTATTTTCAAAATACAACAAATATTTACACTTACACTAACATTAATTTATTGTAATTATATAATATAATAAATAAAAATATTGTTTATTAATCCACAACTAAACTCATACGGCTATAAATGGATATCGTTTACAACGATTGTTTTTGATTTGAAATTGTATATTTTGAACGCACATTAGTAAACGTAGGTACGTTTCTAGTGCCTTTGGCTTAAATACATAACTAGTTAACAGGTCCGAAATTTTTGGATACGATTAACAATTATTCACACTACCTACATTAAGTCAATTAAATAACTTTCAGAGGTTTATTTACATAGGTCGAAATAAAGAATTATTTATAAATGATCAAACTATAGATGTTGACGTTGATGTCATTCGAATTGAACTCATATGCACTTACCTGGTGAAGGCGTTAATTGTTTTCATTGGGGAGAAAAGTGTAAATGTCAAGATTATAGATAATTGATCGCGTGTCCAGACTTGATATAATTAAAGTCAATCTTTTTATTCTTCACTATATGTCGGTAGTTTAATGCTGAGAGTTTTGGCGTGCGGGTCTTGTCAGTGCTGTTGAAGTCCACTTGGAATAGACCGAACTTGGAGCTGAAAATAATACAATTCATTAAAGCAAAAATATAAATAACGAAAGGGGGTTCATGGAAGGAGCCTTCCTGAGCGACGACTATGTCTAATTATTATGAACATATACTTCCCGGCGAAGCCCGGACATTGCGCCTAATCCTCTCATCACGATGGCTGACTCAAGACCAGCTATCGATTAGACGAAGAAGAATTATACAATCAGTTATTTGACTATTGCTTATCCTAGTATCCACAGATAGCCAGGAAGCCTCATAACTACAGATTTCTAGCTTGTAATACGTCAAGAAACCTATTAATTAATTACTATTATAATAGATATAACAGGTAGTACACTATTCGATTTATGTTAATAAATGTACGTTTATTAACATAAAGATCGTGATATCTGTCACAATTATAGTAGGTAATACTTAACGTTTTTTTTGTTTACATCATGCGATTACATTCGTCACACGGATTATAATAAAACACAGATCCGACAGTGCACTGATGCACTTAAGAGTGTTTAAAAAATCGTTGTATCTCTTTTCAAAATTATTTCGCGCACGTATGAATGATATTTGGCCTTGTTCATGTTTAAATAGAGCTTTTGTCCAGAAAGTCAAAATGTCAAATTAGGTGCGTTACAAAAACCCCAGTGTAAGTAAAATAAATTACTAAATGCTGCCTCGTTGGTCGAGTGCTTCTGAGCGGGACTGCCGATTGAGAGGTACGAGGTTCAAATCCCGGGTCAGCTACGTAATATTTGATTTTTCTAACTGCAAATTCTATTTAAAATTACTAGTAGACGCTCGGAAGCTGAATTTATGCCCGGTGTATGGTGATAGGATCAACCCTATTCCATTGTGGAACGCACGGAGGCGTACCTGGTGAAACGTGGGAGTGTACTATAATACTCTGCCTAACTCTTCGGGGATTACACGCGTGATTTTATATTAAATGTCTACTTTTATAGTGACAACGTCAAACATATATTATTATTTGGTCAAAGAGTAACCTAAAGCAGACATTTATATAACTATTACATATATCTAAGCGGTACGTTTAATTCACCTGAAAACTTGCACGAATTACGGTCGAATTTCTAATCTGGCTCCGCGATTAGTAAAATATAAATTCAGGAAATAGGAATCCGGTTCCCTAGATTAGATAAGCCAACTCTCGCTTAATGCAACATAGACGTACCTATCTCATATGCACTGCAAATTAAGTCGCAATTAAGTACTATAAAGTCTGATTGCTATTAACATGTATCAAAGCACGTGTTGAAGCGACTATTATTTATGCACAATAAATAATTACTGGTTGATTATTGTCAACTCAAATTCAACTTTTAACTGTTGTTATTTTTATTATACCGTCACGCCAGGTAATGGTTGGTAGAGTACACCTAGTGTCAAATTTCTCTATCCTTATAGACCCGTCGGGGCTCTTCTACGTTCAACAATCTCTTCAACAAGAGTTTTAAAATAGACGCGTAACGTTACATCTACAAAATAAGCGACATACAAATATAAGGTAAAGGATTAAAAGCGTACGCCTGTTGATTATATATCTACATTGATAATTGATTATTGTTTTAGAATAAAAAAATATGCATTAAATCCGGTCAAACTCGTTCGATTAAGGCAACTACGGCGCGATACCAATTAACGCTATGTATCAATATTAATGAACACGAGCCATGCGGTAAGGTCGTCTATTACAATTAGAATATCCTAATAAAAAAGGATTTAACAAACACTCATTTAAATCTGGATAATTTTAGTGAACGAGTGAATGATAACCTATATCTCTACCAATTATGCAAAACAATACATACGTAATTTATAGTAATTTTATAAATCTTCTGTTATATTTCTATATAGATAATTATTTTACATATCATTTTTGCATAAATACTTCGATTTTATCCATCAATGTTATTGTTCGGTGCGACCTAGCGCCGATTAAATTTCAAAGCAACGTTTGTCATGAGATAAAAATGCTTTCATTGATTCGAGAGTCCATTTTTAATTTTATTGGTATTTAACTGTGTAGTTTCCATAAATTTGTCTTGAAAAGTGACAGAATGGTCTTCACCCTAGCTAGCCTAGCTACCTTTCAAACTTCACTGAGTTTTGGCGAGACCGAGTGGTACTGAATTAAAGTGAGTAGGAGCAGAAATGAGATTAATTATCTAGAAGTCACGGTGTTAATGTACAACTCCGGTCCGCGAACGAAAACACAATAAGCTCAGCGACCGACCTGTACAGGGCTTTTGAGAAATTGAGACCCTAGCATAGGTCGACACGATGGACATTATTCATGTTTATGATGCATTCCGTATTTCTACCTTACATAATTCGGAGCGTCGTACAGGCTGGTGATGACTGTTCGACAGTTTCTAAGTACAGCAATAGTTGGGTTACGTGACCAGTGACCGAATTCGATTTTTATTTGGACAGGAATCAGTCTTTCCAAAATATCACTCAGCTTGCATTTTCAACAATAGGCATCATGCTCTTTAACGTCAATAACTCCCTGCACTTAACTTCACAGTGAGATGAATGCTCCAGGTATTCTCAAGTATCGAACCCCGAGAAGAGCCGTATTCGACTATTTTTTTTTTAAATATAATTTATCTTTGTACGCTTCAAACTTACGTGTAACCATCTTTCCACTCGAAGTCATCCATTAGCGTCCAGGCAAAGTAGCCTTGTACGTTGCAACCGTCGTGGTGTATCGCGAGCAGCAGCTGATACAAGTATTTATTGTAATAGGACACTCGCTCGTAGTCTTCGATACCGCCCCAATCACACATGCCATTCTCGGTAACGACAATGGGCACTTTAGTTCCATATTGCTTCGTTATCCAGTTGAGTATTTTCCGGAAGCCTGCTGGATACACCTGTAATGATCAAGTACGGATTAAACAGTTAAACAACTTTTAATTACGAGTGATCATTGTGAAATACCAAGTACCTACTCAAAATTGATATTGTATGAATATAAACATGAATGAGATTTTTATTACATACACTTATACCCTTCAAGAGCGAAAGTCACTGAATTTATACAAAGATATAGTAACCGGGTCAATAATATTAACAGCCGACATTCTGACGCCAATTTAGTATGAAGTAAAAATCCTAATAAATACACACACTGATTGGACTAGCTGACACTCAGTCCTGTTTCTAGTCTTGTTTGAGGTCGTATGCCAGATGTCTCTACACTTAAAAAAACAGACTAATCTACACTGCGTAGACGATTTAAAATATTCGTCATACCTTTACTAACTATATCCTTTTCCTAGCGTGTAAAGATTTTTTTAATACTAGTTAATAACATTTAACGACTTAAATTAATTATTTTATTTAGGTCTTCGTAGCGTATTTCCATCCACTGCTGAACTTAGCCTCTCCAACCTCATGCCACCCATTAGACATCCTTTCTTTTTTAGGTATCATTCCTATTTATAGATTTCTATGTTCACCGTTTAATTACACTGTAATGACTATACACTGGACATTTCTTGTGTGAAAGAGAAAACTACAAATATCATATCATTACACAATAATGATATATCAAACAATTCTAACCTCCTGTATACTGCGTTGATATGCAAAACAGTAAAATTTTCTACTGTGGGTACAATTGTTGCCAACATCTGTACTTTAACAACGCCTCAATAGAAACCTACGCATAGTCGTTAATGCGGATACGTATCTACATATTATGTACATATATCGCTTGCTCATTCGATCACAACGACCTATCGTAGACACGTGATATTTATTCAATGTAATAATTTTCATTACCTTACAATAACACAAAGATTACAACGCAAATCGCAACGCAACTATCTGGAAAATTGAATGTTCTGTGATTCCCGATCCGCTACTAATTATATCTAATTATTAATTTAGTTACCTGTTTTTTAATAATTAGTTTTTCTATGAGTTCTTATTGCAGTTATGCTATTAAGTGTGCTCGTATGGTTCATAATTTCTAAGTTTTATTATAATAAAATGTTGATTAATATATTTGTTAATATTATTAGTACATATATATCAACATATTTACTTTTGGAAATGAAAAAAAAAATTACATATTTTATGGCATAGTCGATGCGATATTGGCACAATTTGTGTAAATAGCTTAAGTACCTAATTGCTATTTTACTGGCGCGTGTCTATTTAATATGTAGTATTTTTTCTCCAAATTTATATTCTAAATACATTTGTGATAGGATAATGTAGAAATTTCGTTGAAAGTACATTTAAATTAAAAAAATTTATTTATACACACCAATGAGTAAAATGTTTTTATGCTCTGTTGATTTTTAATTAAGCCCGGTATATAGTATGTTCTAATAATATAAAAATGTTCCTTGAAATACGTAACAAATACAAAATCTGTGCGAAAACGTATTTTAATTATACGTATTTATAATTGAAATCGCATGCATGCATGAATACAATTTAATAACTTATCTAATGTGTTAGGACAAGTCTTGTATGTTACATATGTTGTTGTAATTAATAATAATGTATGAGTATGTGTATGTAATACAAAACAAAAGGTACAATATCATAGTTGCGTCGTATGCGATTAAAATGCGCGGTATTAAAGAACTACAACAATTTTGTTTACAAAAAGCTTAATGGTAAATGTCAGGGTTAATTAAAATACTAGTTACACTCTCGTCACTTGCACATAATTTTGTCAAAAGCGTATTGTGATCGTATGTAGGTAGCAAGTTACTGATTAACCTGTTGCTCAAGTAAGAATTCAGAGAATTGAATAAATGAAGAATCCGAGAAATAAATAAATTTTATTATTCGGTAAAAGATTATCAACAGGACATTTTATAATTGTGGTTCATTGATATTAATTATTTGTTTGTAACTTGAATTATTTTAAATATAACAAAGAATATAACGTAACATCACGCCTGTAATCCCTGAAGAGGTAGGCAGAGGAGTGCAGTTACACTCCCACATTTCAGCAGTTATGTTAACGTCCCACTATGGAATAGGTGGTGAGCCTATTGCCATACACCGGTCACAATTCAAGTCTCCAAGTCATTACTGGACTATCGAAGTCAGTAAAATCGAGTAGTGCTCGACCCGGGATTTGAACCCAGGACCTCCCGATCGGCAGTCGCGCTTGCAACCAACACGACCACCAAGGCAGCCTAAAGATGTGCTGACATGATTATTTTGAAACTATAAAATTTAACCTATTTAAACTGTGAAATCTTTTTATGTAACTATATTTGCTTCATTAAATTATTTGTACTTGTATAGTCGAATGTTTACTTATGGCGTCTTTGTATTACTAATTCTTTACAAATACTTAATTACTTAGTGATTGGACCTGAAAATTTTAAATAGTTGTAAGAAGATAATATTCGTAACAGATCTCTTTTCTTATTAGTTTTGGTTTGGTGTAAACAAATATTAATACATACCGCTAACCAGCTGGCCCCTGGTACCGGCCAATTAGGATCCTGCTCCAGTTTGACGCCTGTGTCTTGATCCATGGACGGAACGGCCCAATCCTTTTCCATCGACGACGGAGACATAAGAAAGGTGGTGTAATGATTCAATCCGAATAAATCCGAACTTCCGCGCAACATCTCGATCTGAGAACATAGTTTTATGTAAATCTTTCGAAGTTAACTGCAGAGATCGTAAAACTTTATAAGCCGCTTCCGAAGGCAGGTATTAAAGCGATTTGCAAAGACTTAAGCGATTAACTAGTTACTTATAGTTACTTAGAGTTCTAAAGAGATGTTTTAAAACTGTGAGACTGTTACTTTCTGAATAAGTTACATGAACAATATATAAATAGTGTTGCAAAACATGCATATTATAAAATAGGTTAAGTTGCTTTCAAGTTGTGTAATAATTATGTTGTGATTCAATGGGTATGGTAGTTCCTTTAATGTGATTTGTCCTTATATCACATATTCATAAACATCAAAAGCTTATTAGATATTCTGCTATGACGCTCACTATACCGTTATGTGAATTAATGCAGGGATATGTATACAAATCCATACTCCGATAAGCTACTAAACATTTCACAACAGAATTTGTGATTATATGTATGATGTATTTATTATATATTTGCCTTAAATTGTTACAATACATTTAATTTCGTTTAGAAAATAGTTCAGTTAATAAAAATCGTATAACAGTAATATTTCTCTTTTTATAATGAAACATATTGAATTCTGAGTATGACCAGCCGAACAATATCAAAATTTCCATCACGGGTTGTTATGGACCATCAAAACGGATTACATTACAGAAGTTACACTACCAACTTGGCCAAGATTTAAGTTGCAAACTAGCTCTTAGACAAGATTGCGTGTAAGACGTTAATAGCACCCCAAGTTAGTTCCTGTCTTATTCAAGTACAATATTATAAGGAGTAAGTGTCAGTAAGATTTATTTAATTATGACGTAAAAGTTGCTGACATTTAGTAGTCGAAAAATTCTAGGAGGTGCCTAACGGAAAGAGACACTATAAAATTATTCAAATAACTATTCTAATACAACGCGTGAGCTATTAAACTGATTACGAATACATTGATATTAACAATAATAATGTGCTTTTATTTATGTTCTTACTTACTTCTTCGGGGGTAAACACTGGCAGCCGTGATCTAGTGTACCCCTGTCGCATGCTCATATTATTAATTATTTCACGCACAAGAGCTGGATAGTCTCCCTCTTCGCTGTAGACTGGATGAGCGAAAATACCTACCTGTATGAACAGTATAACATGTATTGAAATAAAAATGTGCTTTGAATTAATAATTATGTTTTTTAAATCCCCATATTATAGCTGTGAACTAGTTTGGAGACAGATAGATAGATGTAGACGAGGCTATTTTTACAGTGTTTGTTTTTATTTGCCTCGTTGGTCGAGTGGTAGCTATCGCGAATATCCATCGAGAGGTTCTGTGGTCAAATTTCAAAGCCCGGATCGGGTTTTCTTGGATTTTTCTGACTAGAATTTCTAGTTAATTTTTGGAGAAAAGTGGGAGTGTACTATAAGTTTGTTTGATAAATTTCATTTTCTTCTTTATTCTCTTTCATTAAAATTTTGTCTTCTTTATTCTTTTGTAATAGTTATGATCTCATAAGCTTTTTAGTTTACAGTTTCCAGGAGCTACTTACTTATTTGTTTTATGTACCGACTTTATATTCTATGAACTTACCCGCATTTGAAGATATCGTTCGGCCGCTGCACGGTCTTCTTCTTTTGAAGGGTCTTTTGGTTCGGCCCAGAAGGCGTCAAGAGTCATACCAATTTTGCCTGTAAAAAAAATTGAAATGTTTATTATTGACTTGAAAATAACTAGACACATTAAAGACAAGGTATTTTGAAACGCACCTGGAATTAGACTCGTGACATATATAAAAAAAAGTTCAAGGTATATCGAAGGTTGCAAATAGAAGTACAGGTCGCGGCCCTAGCAGGTGGTCTGATGACCTTAAGAAAACAGCTGGATGCATTACATTTAAAAAGTCTGCTCTGTTAAGTTTATTGTGTTTTATAACCAACTTTAGACTGTACACCGGCTTAAGTCGCGTATGTTTTTGTGGCCCTGCCCTGCAAGTTTCAGAGCTATCCAAGCATGACGGTCGGTAGGTAGGTACCTATACAACAAACGTAATAGTAATAACTAATAATATTCTTCAGGCCTATTAACTTAGTTTTCGGGTAAACTATCAGGAATAATGAGCAAATCACGTTTACAATGGTAAAGATATTTGTCAGTCTGTGAGGACTGTGACTCTGTTATGTAAAGCAGATAATATCATTAGTATTATATAATAATAGCATGAAGAACCTTTCTGATGAGGGCGGAACTCTTTGTCATATAGATGGTAAACTCTGGCGTGTCCAAGCAGCAGGTAGTGAATGCATAAATATACCCCGAAACCGTGAGAATTTAAAGCCGGCACAAACAAATCTCCATCATAACCCTGAAAAAATAAGTCGTTAGATAAATAAGGCGGAGGCCGATAGATAAATAAACTCGGTGTCAGCTACGCCAGTGGGATATTCGAAATCCAATCGGACACTTTACTAAACTTTGTATTTTCTCTGTACTTTAATCAAAAGTTATCAATCGTCGCATTATGCCAATTAAAAATTTTTTCTCCGTAAGTGAACAGCAATATTTTGTCACAAAATTCAATCAAAATTAATTCATTATTTTATAAATGCCAAGCAATTAACATTCCTGGTTAATGGCATTATATACCTACTGGTGTGGTTCAATATTAACATACTTGTGACATTTCGTATATCTGTATTAAATACATATTAATTGGTACAAATTTTATTGGAGATGATGTTATGATTACGAAAAATGACATAATATTTAGAAATTATTTGCTGAAGTACCTAAAAATGAGGAAGTTATGGCAGTCCGATCTTTTGATAAAACACATCAGAAATCATGAGAATGTCTCGTTGGTCGAGTTGGTTGCAAGCGCGATTGTCGATTGGGAGGTCCTGGGTTAAAAGCCCGAATAGGGCACTAACGGATTTTCTAGTAGTGACTCGAAGTTTGAAAATGTGCCAATTCCAATATCCTATCACATATTCCATTCTAGTGGGAAGTAAGCGCAACTGGTGGAATGTTGGAATGTACTGTATTCCTCTGGCTGCCTCTACGGGGATGCCAAGCGTGAAGTTACGTTAGAATCCAAAATATTTCTGCACATACGAGTATACCTACTGCACCGGTTTTGATGAGCGCTGAACTAAATTGCAAAGAAAGTAATGGTACAATACTCGTATATGTAAATAAAACAAATAGTGCTTGGAGGAAAAATGTACAAAACGGGTTGAAACTGCGGCCGCAGTCGTAGGCCACACTTCCCGAAACGCGATAAGTGTACTATCGCTAGATAAGAAATGTTAAAAATTACGTTATAGCATTGTTGTTGTGGCTCATTTATCGTGGTCCAGATCTTCACTAGGTCGCCGTACAGCGTGAACACGACTCTCGCGTAATCTTCAAAGTAATCCACCATTTTAGGATTGCTCCATCCACCAAGATCCATGAGAGGTGTAGGCAAATCCCAGTGGAAGAGCGTCACTACAGGCGTTATGTTCGCTTTTACAAGTTCCTCTATCAGCGTCCTGTAGTATTTCGCACCATCCTTGCTAATGTAATTGTCGGTTCCCCGCGGCAACAACCTGTTCGAAAAAATACGTATTAGACTTAGTTGTTACAATTAAGATTCACGGCGATTTCAAGGGAATTTTCATTGGTTGTTTTAAGTCATGTGTACAGATTTATTTCTCCACAATGTCTAGATTGTAAATTAAATTGCAAGAATTATATCTTAATTCCAGTCAATCCAGAGTGATGGTGAGAGTATGCGGTAGGCACAACAAAGCCGTCAGCGATATATTTATTATGTAGCATACATACAAAAAATTCATTAAAATAAAAACAAAATTCATAAAAGCTAAATGAACTACGAGTATAAGTATTCTCAGTTGGATAAACATATGGAAGAAACATACGTAAACTTATTATTAGGATCGTAAGGAAACAATACTTATTTTTCATTTAGGTAATTATTTTCTGTATTCACCAGCTAGTTACTTTTGAGAAATATTAATATATTATTTACACTAATGCTAATTATCTACTAGTACATAGTCTGTTAATAATATCCACATATGTGTTTACTTACTTACTTAAGCAACTTAAATGTGTATTTATAATGAATTGAATAAACATTTGTGGTATTTAATCAAACAATACTAAACAGAAATGAATTATAGTCGTAAGTGGAAGAACGAGATATTTTTTTATTTGAGTAAGACATGTTGCACACTAATAACACTTATTACCAATGAAAGATTACGATCGATAGTCGAGGAAGGAAAATCATTAATTATTTAGAATTCCAATTAACTATACGTAACGACGAAAAGAAACCAGTCCTAATTACCAAGTAATAAACTTGGATACAAAACAAATGAATGTAGAATAATGAATCTATCTGTTTAAAATAAGTTGATTAGTTCTAAGTTAATTATGTTTTCTTGTGTAAATGAAGTCTACAGGCCTCACTTGGTCAGCAAGGCATTATGACCTTAGCGGTTTACATTCTTGGAGCGGACTAGTGTCCAAGATAGATTTAATTTAACATAACTAAAATTTCATGTGCTTTATTTTCTTCTACCTCACTATCATAGTACCGAATGCCTAACTGGTTCCTTTTATATTTGTCTTAAGTACAAAACAGTATACAGTATGAATATTACGAACTTTATGTTTCAACAAAAAGTGACATTGGAACAAAAAGCCAACGAGAAATACATACTTGCCGGCTCGCGAGCAGGTAAATTAACATTAACCTGATTTCACATTTACAGGTAGGTATATTACTATTTCGTTGGTCGAGTTGGTTGCAAGCGCGACTGCCGTTCGGGATGTACTGGGTTCAAATCCCGGGTTAGGCACTATTGGAATTTTCTAATATAAATTTGCTAGTAGCGGCTCGGAGTCTGTAAATGTACCCCGTGTATGGCAATAGGCTCACCACCTATTATATAGAGGGATGTAAACGTAACTAGTGAAAAGTGCGAATGTAGGTCTACTTCTTCGGGGATTACTGGCGTATTACGTAGGTATATAGGTAAATACATAAGTACATAAATACATAAGTAAAACATAGGTAAATACATAAGTAAAACATAAGTGACGTTATTAAGAGAAGCAAAAAATCGGTAATATAATAGTAACAATAAAACTATCTTGGGACATTTCTACGCGCGGTTTACTGATCCGAAAGTAGGTGGAGACCGTGCTATGGAAACCAGATGGTCGATAAAATATATAATTATGTGTTTATATCTTATCAGTACTTGTAAATATAAGGGTATATTTACTGTACGACGCTGTTGATTGTTCAATTCTTCCCACATATATATAATATCAGGGCACAAAACAGATTTTTGTATACTAATAACATACATACACACAACTTCACATACAGAACAAATAATATGCTAATAATATAAATATTTGTACTCGTTGGGAATCTGACCCAGTACCCTCGGCTCAGTTCAACGCTAGAGCAACGAGCAAGTTCTGTAAGCCCACTAGAGTCTTGATTTATAATAACTTTACCTCGGCCAAGATATTGACAGGCGGTAGTACTTCACACCTAGAGTTTTGATCATGACGATGTCGTCCATGTACTTGTGGTAGGAATCCGTCGCGACGTCCGCGTTGGAGTGATCGAGCGTGTAGTCTGGATGCTTATGTATGTACGTATCCCACATACTTTCGCCTTTACCTGCAACAAATATTGAATCGTGTGCAGTTTGATTTTACCTATGATGCAATTAAGTTGGGAAGGGTTTGGCGTTATCCATGTATGTAATATATTTGAAAGGTTCCTAAATTTTGATTCCGGATATGTGTGCCGCTTACAACGCAGTTGTAAGCTCTCACTAATATTCCGCCATAGGTGCTCGGTGAGATTTTATTATTTACTATCGCCGTCGCAATGCAATTTAGGAGAATAGGAAAAACCTTACAGGATAACAAACTTAATGAAGCGGGCATTGCAGGCGTGATGTTACGTTGGTAAAACTTTACATCACGCCTGTAATACCTGAAGAGGAGGCAAAGGAGTGTAGTACACTCCTATGTTTCACCAGTTACGTTTACAGCTCACTATGGAATAGGTATTAAGCATATTGGAATACACCGGACACATACTCCGAGACACTACTAGAAAATCTAAATAAGAAAAGTCTAACAGTGCCCGACCAGGGATTTGCACCCAGGACCTCCCGATCGATACTCGCTTGAAACCAACAGACTAACGAGGCAATCAATATAGTAATGAATATTAATAAATAAACTTAGTATGGTAATAATAATAATATTTATGGCCATAATAATAAGCAAACAATATACATACATAATATTATATTCGCATATTATTATTATTATTAGCTAGAATAACCATTAATTTGTTATAAAACTATCGAATTAACAGTTATGTACCTATGTCTGGGCAGGATGTTTCAAATACACAATTGCTAATTGGCTGTAAACATCGGCTGTATTACTACCGAATGTTAATGACGAAAATTGTTAATTACGTTTTTATTCATTAATACAGTAAATAAAGTATTAATTAAGCAACGTTCTGTCTTCACTTACAGCACGCTAATGATAAATTATAATTATTTCATTATAATTACTTAAAAGGTCTAAAATCGTAAAGGACCGGTGTCTGTATTATTAAGCAGTGATATAATTAAT
>DWDU01000909.1:0-16311 GCA_018245575.1 Jemadia suekentonmiller | reverse complement strand
TATTAAGGCATAAATATTTTAATTAATATCGCGTTACAATTCGTACCTTATTATATTTTAAAATTAAAATCATTAATTTTCAAAACTTTTAATCAAAATAAATTACGTTGTTACCTTTAAATTGTATAATAAAGCACATATAAAATACTTCATGTATGCTATATTTTCTACATATTTACATATACAACAGTATTAAAGGTACATTAATAATAAAATAATTAAGTAATATACCTGAGTCTCCAGCATCTCCACCAAGTAGTGGAGCAGGGTGGTGTTGCGATTGACGCTGGACTTGGTGTCCGCCAGCTTGTTGAGCGACGACAGCCGGAACCCGGACGCGTTGCCGCGAGCACCGCTGAAACACAATACGAGCCACATTCACATTTGATATTTTACAATCTGCACACCATTATAAGTTCTATTGTACAATAGTTTTCATACATCTAAAAAGAAAATAGGGGTTTACAATGTGTAGAATATGAAAGGATTTTTATAAAATTATAGCAAACGCTATAACATATCGTTTAAAACCGAAATATAAAAGTATGAGTGAGCGGGCGCACCGGTTCATGTAGTTGCCGAGCGCCAGCACCACCTCGAGCAGCGCGCGCAGGCGGCGCGAGCGCGCCGCGTCGCGCGCGGCGCGCAGCACCACGGCGGCGCGCGCCTGCGCCTCGGCCACGGCGCCCGCGAACTTCTTGCGGAACAGCAGCGTGCGCACGCGCTCCGAGTAGTGCGGGATCCTGCGGCACACGCACGTCACTCACCGGCCGCCCCGCCTCAATGTCGTATCCCGTACGTCTATGGATTACTTATCGCCAGTGGGCAGTGCCCGGATGTCGCACCGAGCCCGTATAAAAAAAAATCGACCGTCCAATGAGTAAAATACATTGAAAATGCCCCAAGAATAATAACACATTTTTTACTCCGGTCTTAAATTAAACTTGCATGTAACAACAGTGACCCTAAAACGAAGTTACGAACTCACTTGGAGATCTCGTAGAGGAATCTGTCGGCCCTCGCCATGCTGTCCAGCTCGTCCTGGTGCTCCTCCAGCAACGCCGCTTCCTCGGCGCTGGGCGTGAACTTGAGAAGTTGCTCTACCATGTCTATAGGCAACTGCTCGTTGCTGTCCATGCGAAGAATCGCTCTAAAAGTTGAATTAATTAAATCAAATGTTTGTATAATTATAGTCCCATTACAAGACTAACTATAGTAAACGTTGAACTAATTTGTGGTCCATCATCACGCTGAACAAAATAATAACAAAGATATGATTTTTAAATACGCGATCATCAAAAGCCGACATCAATACATTGCTAGCCATATGTAGAGGTTTCTCCCAAGAAGCATCACTGAGCACAGTTTTCGGTCTTCTCTAGTTTCAGTACTGACAAACATGGAATGACATTTAAGAGTAGCAAATGGTGCATCTACCTGCAGATCTCTTCATCCGTCATCTTCAGCTTGGACAGCAGGATGGTGCAGTTCTGCGCGCGGCGGCCGTCGATGACGGACAGGATCTTGGTGCGGGGCTTCGAGCCCAGCTGTCTCAAGTCTTCTACGGAACCCTCGTTCTACGAATAATATTTATGAGTCAGATACCATGTAATACCTTTTATGTTTAATTTGTGATGACCATAGTAGTGAAGGCAAAATGTGACTACTACGTAAATAATTTCGTTCCGATTGATTTATATCAATCGGAAGTTATCTCCTATCGGAAGAAGGAGTTATCTCCTTTTAAGTCTTTGTCTTTTTTAATATGAAAAAGGTCCATTATATGGTTACACCAAAGTTATTCCAGAAGGCAGATTGACAGTGTCAGCATATTTAAATTAAGCACAAACGATGTTCCTAAAGACAAACCTGAACACCGTTCTTTTGGTAGGCGCAGAACATTTTGTCGATGGTGTGCAGATCCATCGCGTTGTAGAGCTTGGTGTCGTCTATCTCCTGCCAGATGGTGCCGTGCAGCTTGGCGTCCGGCAGCTTGCTCCAGTTGAAGCTCTTGAGCGGGTTGCCCGGGCGAGGCACGTTCTTCTTGGGGCGCGGCGCGGGCGCCAGCGGCGCGAGGGGCGCGGGCGGCGGCAGCGGCGCCAGCGGCGGCGGCGCCAGCGGCGGCGGAGGCGGCGGCGGGATCGCACACGTCTCGATCACCGCGCTCTTCAGGTTGCTCACCTGCCACACGGTCACCAGCAGGTTTAGCGCATTGTCACCTTTCTTTATTATTAAATCCTATCCTTTCTCTTCTATTGACATATCGATAAACGTTAAGAACGTATTAATTAACATACACATAAGTGATTCGATGTAGTTATCTTAATTTATTTGACTTATGAATTACCTTTGCGTCATCAGGTATGCTCCCTTCGCTGACTAGTTTCTCGAATCTCGCTCTCTCCACTCTCTCCTGATTCAGCTGAAAGCATCATGCAAATAATTTTAAAACATTTCAAACAGAGCTCATTAATCTCCGGACACATTTCAAGTTTTAAATAACCATACAAAGTTTTGGGACAACCAAACTCCAGCACCTATTCCACCATTCTCCTATAACGTTTTGTACCCTATATCATCAAACCCGTTGTTCGAAGTTTCGAAGCACCCCAGCGAGGGCCTACCGAGTCCTCCCGTGCGCGAGTACCTGCTGCTCGAGCTGGTGCGCGCGGCAGGCGGCGGCGCGCGCGCGCTCCGCGCACTCCATGTGCGCGGCCGTCTCGCGCTCGAGCCGCTCCTTCAGCCGCGCCACCACGCCCTCCAGCTCCTCGCGCTCCTGGCTCTGCTGGTCCACCTGCTTCTCCTGTTAGTGGGTTACGAGGGTTAGCTACATGCTGCGCCCGACGTTAGCTCCGTGACGGTCGATGGCGTGAATGAAAGTTACGGGTCGTGCCACGAAATGTTGTAACGACATTTCTGTGTATGATGTCGAAAATAAAAATGTGTCGAGAAGCAAATGTCGAAGTTGCAGCCGGGACCTTCGCGTTGAATTAGTACAATGTCTGGCCAAATGTTAAGAATCCAGGGCATGGATATGAAATATGTATGAAAAAATTAAAAATGGCGCATTTCATTATTTCAAATCGTAAATGAATTTCGGTATAACATTCTGGTTTAAGGAAGCAACAGTCTTATAATTAAATTAAGACCTTAAAAATAAAATCCCTAAAACCATATAAAGGGTTTAAACTGCTTTATGCTATTACAATTTAATTTAGCCTTTACATCCTTAGTATGTCCCCTGTACCGCTTAACAGATTATATAGTATCCGTCAAATAAGAAAACAATTTTAACAATATAAACACGTCATACTTTACTTATAGCACGAAAGTATTTAGTGATATTATAAAAGTGTCATAGTTTTTAATAATTACAGGTGGTGTTAACTGGTTGATATGTTTATGTAGTTCAATTTTTATTTATCTAAAAATGTTTTACAATTTACATGTAGCAGGTGACATACCTCACGTCTTAGCGTCCTGCGTACCTTAACATCCACATAACGGTGACATTATCTGCATTAACGTTTCAATTAATAATAATTGAGCTACTGCTTGAAAACAAAACCGATAGCAGCTGCAGCGATTTCACAGGCAAGCAACACCGAACAATCAACCGCTACGGTAATAGAAATGCCATTTTAATATTTCAAAAAAGGAACATGAAATGTCTTTGTATTTGTGCGGTTTACGTATTTGGATGCGCGTGTGTGTGTGTTCGTGCGTTAGCGCTCGGCCGTGTGCATACATTTGTGTAAATTCAACAATAATATTTATATACCCACGTACAGAAGTGACGGCGTGTTTATCTCATTTGTTTTATGAAGCCATTTATTGCCCAATAAACATGTGACAGATACCATACAACCAGGTAACAAAAGCGTCCACAACCATAGTGTATTTGTGTTCACCTTTTTAGCGAGCTCAGTGGCCAAATCGACATTTTCTCTCTGCAAATTCTCGGCTTTCGTTCTGGCCGCCACCAACTCTTCTTCTTTTGCGAGAAGATGCACTATTTCGCCCACGTTGATCTCCAAGGGGGCCACGTCTGGGTCGTATACCTGAAATTATGTCACGAAATGGTTCTTTACTAACGCATTAACGTATGCACCCTATTATTTCTCATCGACGATTTCTTGACGAGAAACTGCCGAAATAATTGAAAAATGAAAAGACTATCTTAACGTAAGACGATCATCAGAACGCCTAACAAAGTGGTTGATGTTTTTTGAAAATGTTCAATAAACTGCCGACAAAATGCACTACAGTTTGGCAGACGTTAATTTGTAAAACTGTGTACAATTGTTTATGTTGAATAAATAAATAAATAAATAAAAAATAATAATAACAGAATAAAGAGATTACTTCAAAAAATATTCAACATTTCTCAAGAGCAAAATGAAGACACAATGAAAGATGAGTCAAGATCAGAAACAGATCTATCAAATTTTCAAATATAAAAATCCAACGTTTTAAGCACTATTATCACTTAGATAATAGTCCCTAAAACGTTATATGGATTGATGTCCAGAGAAACCCTCACCTTGCCGTGTTCAGATGTCTCATCCCTCTCGCGCTGCCCGTCCCGGTGGGAGCCGCGGTCGGAGTCTCGGTCGGAGGTCCTGTCAGAGGTCCTGTCGGAGGTCCTGTCGGAGGCCCTGTCGGAATTGGCGCGCGCGTTGGGCTGCTGCAGCACCACCTGCTGCGTCACTCGGTCCAGCAGCAGCCAGTGCTGCGAGTGCGGACTGTACTCCACTGTCGACACACAAACCGCACGTTTCTATACCACGCTCATACAAGAACTTGAGCGATCCGCTGACATCAATAATAAATATTATCTCGTATATAATTATTCATTATCAGAACACGGAATGCTGTAAGCGTCTTTGGAACTAATAATTATTTTGTAAATTTTGGCATATTTCAGAATCAGCAATTTTTACCACAGCTTTTTGCGCAGGAAAATGTCTATTTTTTTTTTCGCGTAATCCCCGAAGTGGTAGGCAGAGAAATGTAGAGTGTAGTAGTGAAACGTGGGAGCGTTTCACCAGATACGTCTCAGTCCCGCTATAAAATAGATGGTGAGCCTATTGACATACACCGAGCACATATCTACACCTCAATCCACTATTAGAAAATCTAAGTTAGAAAAATAAAATATTGCTCGACTCGAAATTTGAACCCAGGACCGCAATTCGGCAGTCGCGCTTGCAACCAACACGACTAATGTTAAAATCGCCAAGTAAAATATCTTTTACTCAGTTAATGTTTTGACGTTTCGTTAAGCAATTATAAAATTTATTTAGCCCTGGTTAATGTATAATTACAAAACAACTGAGCCGTCAAATCAGTCGAAACAATCGAAATTCATTAGAATAATAATTTTAATATACTTTACACAATTTTCTCGGTAATCATTACACACCTTGGAAGTAAAAATCGCACGGCTGTCGAAAGGCTTGAATAATTTCATTCATACATAAAAACGAAAATTAAAGCAGAATGTAATAATAAACAAGAATTCTAATCATTTACATTAATATTAAAAACGCTCACTAATATAAACTACATAGATATATCCGAAATGTGTTAATCAGCGACGCTTACGCAAGGATTGATAAAATAAACGTCGATAGCTCACGTGGAAGCAGCAGTAGATGCTGCAGCAGCGACAGCAGGTGCGGGTAGGCGGCCGTGTGGCTCAGCTTGCGCCGCAGCAGCTCGAACATGGCCGCGGCGCTCTTGGTGTCCACGTGCTGCTTGTCGAACCGCCGCGCCAGCTCCCTCTCGTCCTCGTTGCGCACCATCTCGAAGAACTCGATGTGACGGTCCAGAGTCTCGTTCTCGTATTTGCGAAGTTTCTCGATTACTACATAAACATAACGAACACGTATATTACATTGCAACACTTTTCGTATAATTAAAACGTAACTATATATTATGTCGGACCCAAACTCTCATACCAACGGGCGCGACAGCACAGCTCCTGGATGCAGTGCTAAATTATCCACAAAGAGATACTTCGAAGCACAAACGGCCTAACAGACGAAGCACACGAGTGACACATTTAATTAAACGAAGCTGGCACTTCGTTTAAACCAATGCCAGTAAAGTAGAATAACATAATAAAATTCCAAATGACCACTACTAATGTACATTGTGTCACAAATCGAACGACTCGCAACGCACGTTTTACGTAACCGAATTAAACCGATAAAGAATAGGAATTTACATAATATGTTTTAGTAGTATTGTTAATAAGTGCAACGTATTTTCTGTACGAACGATTAATACATGTACGGTGTGATCGGTGTTGCTGCTATGATTAATTCGATCGATGCACTGCGGACCGGCAGGAGTTCACGTGCGGGCAGATTTCATCAGATACACACGCGCAGATATAACGAACGTCGAACGAATTATCGGATTTGTAAAAGAACAAGCGTTTAAAGTTCAGTATTGGTGACGGTTAAATGATTATATGTTTACACAGTTTGTAATAATAATTATTATATTGCAGTGTTATGTAATCTAACACATAAATGTAAGATTAAATAGAAACATTATGGTCGCGCTTTGGGAGATTTGGATGTTTAAAAACAACAAATTATTAATGTAAACTCTTCACTAATGCCGATTGCACTTCACTATGGACTCAATAGGATTTAGAAACGCGAGGTAAAAAGCCACGTGACCGCAAATCATCGAAAGTTAACGAAAAAGTCCATGGAATTAGACTCCAATAAAGGATTCCACTTTTTATTCCGAAGTAAATTAATGCCGATTAATTACGAAATCTATTATACTTTATGATTCTCAAATAGATTATGAACTTCTTCAAAAAGTACAAAGTTTTACATGGTAACATCTACTCTCTCACTTAAATACACACACACACACACATTTTGCATGTTACCAAACACTGACCAGGTTGAATTCCCAGCATCAGCAGCTCGTATCGTAAGTGCAGTCTAAACTCCAGGCTCTCCTCTCCCGGCCCATAGTTTAGGACCGCGTTGATGAATGACATAATAGCTGTTTTCAGCCCGAGATCGTCCCTGTACGCTCCGGTGCTGCGGTCCAGCTCGTTCACGATGCCCTGGAAGCGAGCGCGCTCGCTCGCGTACTTCTGGTAGTGGATCATGGCTTCTAACACCTGGAATTGGAATTGTAATAAGCCTCATGGTGACCGCCCATGGCAGTCCAATAATAACTACACCAGTCATTATATAATTGCTTTGACTGTTCGAATCTTAATGAGTCATTTTTCAAAAGTATTTTTTTTTCAAGGCTTACATTCACAGCACTATTTTTTTTTATTCTTTACACATTGTTAAAAAATAACAGAAAAGGCGGATTTACTGGTATAAAGAGTTTCTGTCAGTCTTCCTTAGTAGTTGCGGTTATGAGATCCATCAAGATCGCCGATGATTGTATGTAAATAGTAAAAACAGACAAATAAAAAAAACTTATAAATATTGTTACATATATACAGTAATCAAATAGGTAACTTTCCATTAAAAACCAAATTTGTTAACTATTATTTAATTGTCGCTATAGGTTATAAAATATTGGTAGCAATTAAAAATAGTTTCGACTATTGCTGGAATGAATGTTAATAAAATATTAATATTTCCGCACTTCGCGATAACTTGAGTTCGCTGCGTGAACGTCGTTTAAATGAGACTCTCAGCCTACCTTTTTGTGGCCGCCGGGCACCAGGCACACGGCGCCCAGGATCTCCAGCGCGGCCACCTTCGTCTTAACATTGTCCGTGTCCAAAGATTGGGCGATCAGATCAATGCTCGTTGGGTGGGCCAGGACATGCGCACGGCCAGTCTGTAAGGAGCGAACATTCGTTAATGTCGTATTTGGAAGAAGACGGAATCATCTCCAAACACAGATATTTTATCCCAAACTATGTAGATACTATTTGTGCTATGGAAACCTGACAGTCCATAAACATACATGATCACATAAATGGATGTTTTTACAATGAATATTATGGTTATAATTAATCACTTATTTATAATGGAGTTTACAGTGTAATCATCCCTTATGGAGTACAATTCGGAATGAATATTTGTAAAAAGTAATTTGAGTTTTGAAGTGAAAAATGTCGAAAACAATGTGATCTTATGGTTGGCAAAATAAACTTCAAATACAATTCTTCATCGAGGCGTCCTAGAAAACGTGATGGGGGACACTTTTTTTTAAATAATAAAAGTGGTAGGTAATTGAATATCAATCTAATCGATCGAAATATCCCAAATGGACGTTTCATGGCGAAATATTAAACCAAATTATTATACGTAAAAATATCCTTTAGTTTTCCAACGAACTTATATTAACTTCCTATGTATTATATTTTTGTACGAATCTATGCATACATTAATGTCGCATCGACTGGACTACAAGAGATAAAAAATTTAAAACTCTTGACGCAACTCGCATCGGCTTTATCAATCCCTCTGCGCCCAACAGTCATTTTTTCACGTCTCTACATTTTTGCTAAGGCCAGCCATAAGTAAATATAAAACTCTACATTAGAGCGGATAACAATTACGGAACATTTCACGAGGGCCCAGAAAAACAAACCTACATAGGTTACTTACGGAGTTGTTCATTAGAGCCTTAATCCCGGCGATGAGATTGTGCCTAGTGATGGCATCGTCACGCGGGGCCCTCTGAAGAGCTTCTAGTAGCGCGGCGAGGCCTCCTTGCTTTATGAACCGGAGTACGAAGCTGTGCGCGCGTGTTCTCAGTGCAGTCTTCAATCCGTCGACGAGGGCGCACGCCTCGACTGGTGTTATATCTTCGGATGACGCGAAGGCCTTCAAGGAAATTTAAATGTGCGAGTTCATCTACATAATACAGAACATTATGTAAGAAATAAAAGAAATTCAGAATAAACGAAACACCCTGCGATCCCCAACCCGCATGTAAAGTTATGGGCATAACCCCTCAGGGAAGGCCTATGTCCAGCAGTGGACTGCGATAGGCTGGTGATGATGATAATGATGTAACATCCAGACTCGATGAAAACTTTTGAAAATTTTATTTCCGTGGCTTTAACAATCTGCAATATAATAAAATTAGCATAAATATGAATGAGCTGTAGTTATTGTGAAAGTTTAAACATTTCGGAGAAAGCATACAATTAAGACAATCGAATTATAGCCTATCGTGAGGACCTTCGTTAACTTGTGATAATTTAGATGTAAATTTAAAAAATGACATTTTCTAAATAAATTATCATAATATGCTAGTTTAGTCGTGATAACATATAAACAGGCTAAATATTTTCGAAAAGTAATTTGTAGAACTCACATCGGCGATCTCATTGAGAGCCTTGATGTACTCCTCGACCTGCGGCGCGGTGGCCGCGGGCGGCGCCTGGCCCGGCGGCGGCCGCCGGCTGCAGTAGATCTGCCATTTCTTGGCCGCTGGTAGCTCCATCATCGCGGCTTTGTTCACCGCCGTCAAGTCCAACTCTTCCTGTGAACAAAGAGATCAATTTGTAAATTACTTTGTAAAATTAAAGCAATTATTTAATTCAAAATCTTCTTAAGCAATTATTATTATTTCACCATACAAAAGTAGGTATTTATTGTCAGTTCAGAAAAAAATATATCAGTTTATAATTAATACACAATTTAAAATAATAATAATTTAACAATAAATACCTAACCGCCGTAAATAATTACACAAACACTTGATTTTTTTTGTAAAAAGCAATTAAATAGCTTCAAAATTACATATCCGATTGCCACTTCTAAAACCTTTATCTCTTCACACAATCTCTAAAGCTCTACTATTACTTGTTTCGAGTACCATGGGATTTATGTAGATACGTACGCTTACGCACACACATTAGAAACTCAAAATATATGTACATACATCTAAATATAACAATCAAATGTTTATCCAACAGCAATAAACATTTTGTTTAAAAAAGCATGAAAGTTACAGAAATCGCATGTTTGTTTTTTTTTTAATATAGGAATATAAACATAAGTAAGATTAATTACGCAATCAACCTCAATAATCATTAGATCATTAGGACGAGTCCCACGAATTCCACGCCGACGAAACGGACATGCGTCCGACAAAAAAATCCGCCTGAATACACTCAAAGGCGACCGGAGTGAGATTAAAAGGCAAAAATGCGGTCCTGCCATACAATTCCGTGAGCCGTCGCTTCGCTGAGACCACCAAATGTCCTAGTAAGCGAGTAATCGCGAATTTAAAATGTTAACCATACATGGGCGTCGAATGTGACATGGAGAGAAACCACATTCTCGAGGGTTGGCAGCCGGCGATTATTAAAAATATTTGAAGCTGCACGAACCACATATAAGTAATTTTTCATTGCATTGAGACATTAGCAGCACAAGAAAAATTCCCAAAAAGTGACAAAGAATAAAATGAACATTCTATGCAACGCTGAAAATGGAACTCTGTCGTAGCGTTCCAAAAGTGTCTCTCAAATTTATAAAACTTTCATTCGATGTCATCAAAACGATGAAAGAAATAAAAAGTGCATTTGAATTTCGAAAGATCAGCTACATTTTATATATTTTCTATCAAACGTTCTGAAGATTTTATTAACCGACTTAACTAATTCTAACACCGTTATCGTAGTTTTTATTAAAAGTGCCAACCCTAATTACACTAAGGAATAAATTCTCAACAGTATAAGGAGTATACACATACAACATAAACGGCGAACACTAACGACGTGTCCATAATAATATACATAATCAAATGTCGAAATTACTACAAAACCGGACATCCTAAATGTATCAGATATGCACATCAATCAAGAACCATGGACGCGTGTGAAAGTTGCATTATTTATTTATATAGTAAAATCACAAGTCTAACGTTACAGGCTAGACTCGACTCGTTAGCTAAAGTAATCGGATATTATATTACATTACTACATATATTTATATCATAAACCTACAAATGCAGCCATAAACCTTTATGTACATAGTAACCTAGTTGCATGCAGTTGGCACCTGTAATTAAGGTGACACTGGCAATATTTTACTATTTTATGTACATCAATCATAAATGGTGCGTCTAAATAAACAAATAAAAAATATATTTTGATACAACATCTACCTATGCATTTTCATTATTTCGAAACAATCATCATTAAATTGACAAAACCTCTATGAATGTAATATGGTACACACGAATAAAATAAAATACGTAAAATCACTCCTGTAATCCTCGAAGAGGTAGGCAGAGGAATGCAGTATACTTCCACATTTCATCAGTTTCGTTTACGTCCCACTATTGAATAGGTGGAGAGCCTATTGCCATACATCGGGCATTTTCGGACTTCGAGCCACAAGTAGAACATGTAAATTAGAAAAATGCAGTAGTGCCCAACCCGGATTTGAACCCAGGACTTCGGCAGTCGTGTCGATCGGGACCACCAACCACGATCAACGAGATTGTTAATAAAATGAAATACATAAACCAGAAATATCCAACAATCCCAAAAGGCGTTGTTCAATCTCAAAACCAAATCTATTAAAAAATAGCAAACACCAATAACCTTAAAAAAGCAATCCCATAATTAAGTCTAATAGCTACAGATCCAGAAGCTCTACAATCTGCATCGGATAAAGTTCAGAATAAACACTTTAGAAATGGAATTTACAAAACCGAACATGCTATATTTTTTACACGTATTCTTCAAGCTACTGGACATAAGACAGCTGATCTTAATTCTCAAAGCATTTGCAATCAAATTATGATTTGATTATATACCCAGAGGTTTTCAAACTTCGCCTCCCATTACCGTGATATAACTAAATTCACGGCATAACAAAGCAGTCTGTATATTTTTTTTTATATTTGATGGAACAAGAATGTTAAACACCAACTAACCCAATTCACTATATAAAGCGCAATGAATACAAATAATAAAATTAACATTTTAATAAACAGTTCATTTAATTAAACGCCGGATGCACAGCAATACGGATCTCCTCTTAACGTAATATATTGTTTTAAACTTTTAATTCTACAAACATAATATATCGTTAACATTAAAGTGGAAACTACACAGAATTATCTGGTCATCATGTTTTATTGATACTATTTTTTATACGCACCGTCCGCCATCTATCGGTAAATAAGCGAAGATGTTAATTTTACTACGCATTGGTTGAATAGATGTCGCTACTATACTTCTGATATGCACACAGTCTCGAAGAAGGTCAAGAGTATACTGTCGCTATTAAGTACTAATTGATAGAAAGACTAATAATATGTACTATATTACACGCCCTTTGCCCTCTGTAACGTTTGTTGAGGTATTTTGCTTAATTAACTCAGTAAGGTGTCTCGCACATAGCCGTGGTATTGTTACAGGCAACATTAAAGTGCGTCTGTCTTACCTAAGGGCTTTTTTAAATTTATATGTCATGGCGTTATTTGTGTCTAGGTGCAATAAGAATAGATTCCCCGACACTCTCCCGACAGGGTGTCGTAAGAGGCGACTAAGCCCGGCACTAGCAGATAGCGGTACGACGCGGTCTTCCTAGGCACAGTTATACAGCCTGGCCGCCTATGTGAATCAGTGTAGGTAGTGCAAGAGGCTGTGGTCTGCGATCCCCAACCAACATGCGTAACGTGGGGATTACGTGCCTATGCCCTCAAGCGAGGCCTATGTCCAGTAGCAAACTACAATAGGCTGATGAGCATGATGATGAGCGCGTACTTATAAAAAAATGTTTCTTATATTTTTTCTTGCCTGATTATATGCTACTCTCTTAAAAAACATCTTAAATATGAATTAACATAACAGCTGAGTCTGAGCACTAAATACATCTCTGTATATATTTTTCGTACCCAAACCTCACGAAAGCCACTTTTTACATTAAAAATTCCCGAACAATACTGTCCACAACTTCAGATGATTATTATAGCTTCTACAATTACATAACTCTCCCAGTCGTGCTAAGAATAATCCGTAAACTAGACTAACAATTAAAACGATTTCAAAGAGATATGTAACCTTAAAGGTATTACGTCAGCTGCACTAAGTAGAGATCCAATCCCAGCCAACTCCCAGTGATTACGAACTCTATTGTTCCAAAAGCAAATACTCATGACGATAGAAACGATTGTACAAGTCATCAAAGCTAATCCAGACATAACACGTGAACATAAGTTGACAGTAACTTTCTTACGAACCTATTACGTTCTCGTAACAATGTGATTATTGGAGCAAGTGATACAAGCCGATTAGAAGACATGCAATTTGCTATCAGATATTAACGTTGATGGCTTAGGCGTGCTTATAACAATTATCTTACTGTTCCCACATAATAGATATTTAGAGTTTAATACGTTTGCTACAAAAGAGACAATGAAAGAAGCATCACGTAAAAAAGTGTAATTTTAACACTTGCTTTAAATCTAAGTACTCATTTCACGTGACATCACACCAATAATCCCAGAACAGGTATGCAGAGAAATGTAGTTCGCTACCACGTTTCACTAGTTAAGTTTACGTCTCATCATGGAATAGGTGGTGAGTCTTTTGCCAATCTATTTAAAAAGATAATCGCAACAGCTAATCAAGCTTTGTTGCAGCTCAAAGTAATATGAAATATTACATAGTACGAGAAAAGTTACAGAGTTTTGATACTTTTAGTAATAAAAATGCATTTGTAACAAAATATGACAAATCAAAGCGCAATTAGCGTGTAATAATTCATGCTGTTAAATCAATCTGTGCAACCCACGCCACGACTTCACTGCTATCGGCATGAAGTAGGACCTCGTATAAGTCCCAAACTAGTCGAGCCATCCCGAAAAAACATACGTAAATTAAGCCGGTAGATACATAATGATGTAATAATTTTATCAGTCAATTTGTCTTCGATCTTAATCATAGTATATTTAAAAAAATCATAAGCTTATAACGAAAAAATAGTTTGTATGAAAAAGCATTTACTACAATGAATAACAAAGCGTATGAAAATTCATTTAATTTGATGGTCAATGCATTTTAATAGATATCATTAAATGCATTAGCACCCAGCTGACTCACATTAGACCACATGAATGTACTAATAAGTAATGTAATAAGAAATATTTAATAGACTTTAGGTGTGTCCGAGGCGTCAGTCAACAAAAATGCCAAGGCTCGGTGTACGCCCACGCGTTCAAACAGACAAGGATGAAGAAAGTCAATCTATTCTGCGTCGCCTATGAAGTTCGGTGACCGTGAGTGACATGACGATCGACTCGAAACAATCGCCCCGAGACAAATATGTGACGAAGTGGTGACACAAGCGTTGCCACTGCGAACGATGGGCGATGCACGTACAGAATGTGAGTGAAGATAAAAATTAACAAAAGATAAAACACATCATTTTTTAATTGACCGAAATGAACCATAACATCAATGTATGTATGTACTTGATGATATACAAAAGAACATCCTAGTGAAAATGTATTGATACAATTTTGCAAGAACGTAAGTCATAACCAAGATTTTTATTCACTTACACCACAGCAAACAATTAAAATGAAATATTCAATAGTAAAAGGTATCAGCATTAAAAGATAAAAAAGAAATGCGAATGCAATTACAAGTCACAATGCAACTGAAACATTTAAAATGTGATTAAAACGTAACTCCACTACGCGCGTAAGCACACTCTGTTAGAAACAATGTAATCTTCATTTTTGTATTCTCTGTACTTTATTGTTCCATTGCGAGATAAAATTTAATTTCAAAGGATCATTTTACGAGCGCTCAGTGTACCGCTCTCTGAAGAATCTCGAACCAAACGACTTTCTTCGGCTTTGTTTTATTTCGCTTGAGTATAGTGAATATATTCTTGTGTTTTGAGCGAAACGAGCTCAATAGAACAGTGAAAGCATTAAACATCAAATATCAACACATTATTATCTCTAAACATTAACATCATGCTTAAAAATAACATAGTTTTGTTAGATGAAATCGACTCGGTATGTTGAAGGCATTTACAAACATGTTTCATTAATTTAATTTCAAATTAAATACAAAAATAAAGGTCAACTGGCAAACATGTTGTAAAAACATAAATCAATAATAAAATAAGAATCATAAAACATATTTTATGAATATTACTTAGCGATGAAGAATTTTAATGGCAAGATCGCGTCTATTACGCTTTGTGCGCATCAGCCTGGACGCTTGGCGTAATGACAGTGATTAAATGCGGTTTCGATTAGAGAACTCCTTCTAGGCCAAGATCTTCTCGTTAGCGGTTGAAATGCGGGCACGATGTCCTGCGTTTACACCTACTCCTTGGGCTCAAGAATCTTGCAAATGAACAACTTTAATAATTTTCTTATAGAACAAGGAATATTTAGGTTATCCTTATTACCAACTAAAAAAGGCAATATTAGAGTAATGTGCAGACTAAGGAATTACAAGCAACATTACGCAACGAGGTTGAAATAAATTTTAATATCAGTGAAATAATCATAACTGCGACACTATGTTAAAATTATCCATAAAACATAATGCATAATACAATTATTATATTATATTAAACTAAAGTTCCATTTACATATAATATTTCATGTCAATAATATTAAAAGATCTATTAAAACTAGCAACACGGCAATACTACGTAAGAAAATAGTAAATGAACTAAACGCCCGATGGCACAGAAAGATATAAATCGTCAGGAAACAATACGAGTAAGAACAAACCGGGAACAGTAGCGATACCGGCGACAGATCGAAGTGGCGATAACGCGATAATATCAAGTTCAGCGACAGACCAACTAACTGCAGTCCAATTAACCGTGAGAAGTTTTTATGTTCAGTGAACCGATCGAGTTCGATAGTCACCCAATTGAACGTTACATTGCTACGATTAAATTTGTTATTGACAATAAAATAAACTCCAATTAAACGTCCATTGTGTTTCGATATCACACTCGTTGATTTTCACTTATTTATGAATTGCACCATTTTCACTTATCGAATACAATGAAATAATTTACTGAAACTTCAATAATTTCGTAAGTTACCTGTATTGTTACTTTTTCAAGAGTCATTTATTTACAAAAAAAAATTGTTAATATTTTATCCGCAGAAATGAATAAAATTTTGTATTTAGATCATAATAATCACACAAAAATGTTATATAAATATAATATAAAAAAAACAATTGGGCTCGTCCGGGATTTGAACCCGGGACCTCTCGCACCCAAAGCGAGAATCATACCCCTAGACCAACGAGCCACAGTACATCATACTGAATATTACAATGAAATCTCA
>DWDU01000908.1:0-16314 GCA_018245575.1 Jemadia suekentonmiller | reverse complement strand
TTTTCAATACGCTGGCCGGTGCCCGCCGCCGGCCCACACAGTGGAGACAGTGCCTCTCGCTTGAATAGAATTGTGTACGATACCAAATACAAAAGGCTTAAGATAACAGTGATGAGCAAATAGGTAAAACTATTTTATTTAGTTACGAGTAACTATACATTTATGTTAAAAGGGAAATAAGGGCACCTCTATTTTGCTTATTTCATTTTCCGTGGCTTGTGTTGTTCTTTAACACTACTTCGGAATAATTATACCTATTGTAAATTATTTAATGCCGACCGGGCTCGGGCTTATTTAACTTCGCGGACCGCACTAGTAATCCGCTACCGCGTCGGGGCTACGAACGCTATCAGCGAGAGCTAGGGAACTAATACTTTGAGAGAATAATCAACAGTTTCGTAGTTTTCAAACAGCTATTCACCAATTAGTCATCAAACAATTAGAAGTAGTTTTAATAACTATATATGTATTCACAATTATTTTTGAGTCATTTGTATACAATCTGAATACCGTAGTAAATAACGTGTACAAGGTTAAAAAAGACTAAAGGTTCGTTACAATTTAGCACAGTCTTAAACAATAATGCGAGTAGGTATTCAAAGAAGAGGAGCAACAGAACCCATTTGCCATAATAAAAACAGAGCAAGCGCTACAAAAATAATAAAAGTTAGCGGCCGTCGCCCGCGTGGCGCCGGGAGGGTATCTCGCTTCGATTCCAGCCCCCGCTCGTCACATGCCCTGTTTACTATCACACTCAGGGGAGAATTATTTCTTCTTTGTTGTCAGTTGTCTCAACTTTTCAGCACCTTAATGAGAGCGACAGCCTTCCCGAACAATTCATTCTATTCTTATCCGTGCGAAATTGCCTCACCGAAAGAGACTTCTCGCCACCCGTCTGTCTATAGTTGGCGCGGAGTGAAGTAGAATGCTACTATATATATATATATATAAGACAGAAGATATAATGTACAATTTTTTTTCGCGCGCAGAACGTATCATCCATCACGCGGTGTCGACTGATTTATGGCAGTAGTGTAGCGGAGCGACACGCGCCTAGCCTACTCGCGATGACGACGCGATTAGTGGCCCGGGACTGGGCGGGGCGGGACGCGCTCGCGTGACGTGCGGCCGACGGCGGCGGCGGCTCGGAGCTCGCAGCCCTCCGACAAGTGAACACCGAGCTTACATCACATACTTGACTAATCTACGAGGGTGAATTGAGAAGTTTTTTTTGCGCTGCGAGGATTTACAAAGCGTAAGTGAGAGGTTAAAGCAATCGTGCCGCGATGTGCTGTTCGAAGTTGATAAAGAATTAAATTATTCTCACACTCTTAACATTCACTAAGAACGCCACGTTATACATACCTAACTATTATTAGCTAATATGATGGAAATTATACAGCGTATAGGATTACCATTCCATGCAATTGTTTAATTCGATAAGGAATTTAAATAGTGGTCATTAGCTGGGGTCGAAAGTATTTTTATTAGAGTTTATGAATGGCGCCTACAATCATCAAGCCGCACGCAATTCAAATTTCATTCCACGTATCTGCCGCGATATACACAACGCGGCGGTGCGGCGGAGTCAGGGAGCGCGGCTATCACGCCGGTGCTGCCGCGAGAAAATTGCGAGTATTCATCATAAATGCGTGACGTTTAAAATTTCCAGCGACGCCCGCCCGCCCCGTATCAATCAAAGCAAACAGTAGTTTGGGCGGACGTACTATATTACCTCTTTTTTTTAAATTAAAGCGCTTATATAATGCGAATCGTAAATTAGGAGCGCGATAAAAGCACGTGTGATTGAATGCGTTGTCTTTTAAAGTCCTGTGTGAATTATGTACAGATTGGAATTCGTTGGAATACATTGATTATGATGAAGGAAGTTACTTTGGACAAACAATTGGAATTTAATTGGAAATGTAAGTTAATACGAAATTGACTGCCTCGTGGGGGGAGTGGTTGCAAGCGCGACTGTCAATTGAGAGGTCCTGGGTTCTAATCCCGGGTCAGTTACTATGGGATTTTTCTAACTTAGATTTTGCAGTATAAGTTCCTAGTAGTTGCTAGGAATCGGGATCTGTGCTCAGTGGTTGGTAATAGACACCACTTATACCATAGTGGGACTCAAAGGTAACTGGTAAAACGTGGAAGTGTAATACATTCCTCTGCCTAACTCTTCGGGGATTATAAGCGTGATTTACATTTGAATAGGAAATAGTCTTGTGATCCAAATTTCGTACATGGTAACATTGAAAAAGCTAAAAAATGCTAAAGGAAGATTCATTCCTTTTAAAATAATTAAAAAAACGTAAAATAACCGAAGTGTATTTAGAAGAATAACGAGATAGTGTATTTTGGCGCAAGCAAAAAATTAGTACAAATAATTTATTATGTACAAATTATTAAATATTAATTAATAAATATTAAAACATTTACTAAATAATAATATTAATAAATATTAATACTATTGACAAATAATAATAAACCAATTAATAAATATTAAAACATTTAATGTTTTCAAAAGAGGAATAGAATCACCTCTTAACAGTGTTTAACAAGAACAATTTCGTGTATTGAACGAATTTTATACCCACTGTTTATATTGTAAGGAAAATGTCATGTGACCAATAATTTAGGCGGCGGTTCGCAGATATTTATTGTATGGTCAAAGCGATGCTGGTTTTATGCGAGCGAGTGGCGTAATTACACGCGAATATGCCCCCTACATAAATAACGCTAGCTATAGTTCATTATAGTACATTTTGGTAATGATCGGGACCGCAGAGGTACTTAAGCGCTTTAATTCGACAGTTACATGTGCTATTTACATCAATTGGTGATCCGCAGCTTTTCCAATTTTGACGCGCCAATTAGGGGCCCATTTAGGGGAATAATAACGGTCTCCATCGCTATTTGCTTTTGTTGATTGTTACTAGTTTTAACTGCGCTCCCGATACTAGCAGTGGATTTGTGTGAATAATTCGGACAAAAGTCGCTCAATATATATATTCCTGTACAACGGTGTTAATAGATATTGTATGGAACTTAACAAAATATGAAAATGTAATGATTAAGTACAGGATTATGACTAACAGAATGTTGTCGGTTAACAATGCGTTCAGCACGAGTTTGCTCTAGATGCAGACGACGCTTCTCGAGCTTCAATAGAAACTCATTGAAATGCAATGCGAACGGACGACATTTTTAGAATATCGTATCGAGCGAAAAGACGTACGACCTGCAACAGTACATGAAATCGTCATAGAAATATTCCATGGAGGTATCTCGCGCTCTTGCTCTGTCGCGGATCCGAACCACCCTACTGCATTTATTCATGTCGTTACCGCTAACGATAATTTTATCGTGTGCTCATTTGCCGGCGCCAGTCTTGAGACCATCCGTCAGTGCTTCCAAATCGACCATTTGTGCGCAACACTAAAAACTTTATCGCTACATAATTGACCCCCTACTTCACAGAGTAACCACCGTTTTGTACGCAATACGTACGGGCGATTTGTATTGTTGCGGTGTTATTTTTGTTGGATTATTATTAGTATGATGTATTTTTTTGAAGAGTCTTACCTCAGATATATATCTTACTAGAAGATATATGAGAAAGGGCATGCTGCGTTGGTTCGGACACGTTGAGAGAATGGCTGATGAAACAATGACGAAGCAGATATACAATACGAATGTTGATAGACGCAGGTGTCGAAGGAGGCCAAGACTCACTTATGTTGATCAAATAGGCCGGATACTAGATGATGGGGGAGTCCAAAGTTTCGGAAACCGGCATGCATGTATGAAGAGACTGATGAATGTAGAAGTGCAGCACGTGTGTAAGGATAGAGATATTTGGCAGTCGGTGCTCTCTGCCTACCTAGTAAGGGACCTGGCACGCAGATATGTATGTATGTAAGATACATATATAAGTTATATATACATTTATATAATACTAGTCGAGCTAAGGTTGAACTCAAACGGGTAGCAATTATCTGAACGAGTACGTTTTGAATTAGCATTAGCCTACATTGCACTACGCTAACGTGGATTTCTTTTGATAAAACTACTATGTGGTGCTGTAAATACAGGCTGAGGCTGCGTACTAATTAAAGCTGAAAACTATTTAAAGCTTGAATTTTCAAGCAAATGTGACATTTAAATCGTTATCAAAGTGGTTAACGCCCTGTTGACGATACGAACTCGTATCTCTAATGTCGTTATACTTTTGAGAGTTCATCGGCTCGCAACTTCTATCTCCACCGCTCGTCAACAGGATAATTGAAATCTTAACTATGACCTCCTAATCCCGCATCTCCTGACCTATGCCCAGTTGTACACGAGCAGGATCAAAGCGCCCGCTTCCGGCAATCACCGGAACAGTGTACAATTATTGTTAAATAACTCTACAACAACTCGACGTCTGTATTTGGTACGTGATACGGATATTAAATTCAACTCGCGCTGTAGTCATGTTTTATGCGGCGAGCGGAGCAGTAACGGGGGCCATCTTGAATATTTCTCGTAGAACGTTGTAGGTAATTGAATAGTGGTGTAGAGCCAGCGCTCGGTAGTTAAGGACGTGGCCGGCCGCTGCACGGCTGGCGGCGGCTATGCCATAATTGCGCAAACTTTCATGTGCTCCGCATACATTTTCATAATTAAAGGGGCAGTTTGCACCAAGTGGTGAAACTACTGAACATTATTTATTGCCACGTACTTCAGTAACGTTCAACTTATCTCATTGTAATTGTGTTCTGTGTTTTGATTGTAAAAGTACCATGTTCTGATGTGAAGTTTTTTTCACAAGACCACATACACGGAACGCTGGTAGAACTTCCTGTACAAGTTGTGTGCGCTCCAAATGGTGCACTATCATCGCCGTAATTTGGAGTGCTTAGCACGTATGCTATGAAATGGAAATTACGGTTTAGTTTTCATTACTAGAAATTTTGGGAACGAACTATAGAAAAACGTACCTGTGGTTTGAAACAAACGTAGTGTATGAGTTGCGTTGGTCCCTATTTGACAAACACCATTTCTTACGTATAAACATTGCTATGTATATGTAATTAATAGTAACATACTTATGTAATTAATAGTACTATATTGTTTGACCATCCTTTCTTTTAATAAAAACTTATACGAATTTTATTATAACGGCACCCACGTATTTACGCCTGGAGATATAATGTAAATATGGTGTTGAATAATCGCCGTCGGATTTGTATAATTTTGGACCATGACTTGTAGGTATAATAAAATGTAAAAGGAAGGTCTTTTTACAAACCCGAAGTAAATATCTCACTTTTCCATTAAGGACATAAAAGCAATTCCGCGAGAGCCGAATAATAACGAGGGGCAGCGCTGTCCGGCGGCTCCGGGCTCCTCCGAATTTTATTTGCATCGCGGGGCTCGTCTGGGGCAAGGCATAGGGCGCCTCCGATTGCCCCAATAATCGCTATTGTGCGGTGCTCGGGCGTTAGGGTGCAGGCACGCGAGTCGGGCTGCCGGCCGCCGGCTCACCGCCCATGTGGCGTCCGACGCGTTTTTATGCGTATTTTACTTATTACGCCACGTTAACAACATTAAAATTAAGACAATTAAATGTCTACCTCATATTTTCATCTTCACTTGGGTTATCTGGTAGAAAAGGTTATTTTACTTTAAGTCCGCCCGTTGTTGAAACCAATATCGAATAAATAAAGTCAAGTTTTGAAAAATTTTTGAGATCGAATCTTATACCGCAATTTATATTGTACCTATG
The DNA here is from genome assembly GCA_018245575.1 of Jemadia suekentonmiller. Classification (NCBI taxonomy): domain Eukaryota; kingdom Metazoa; phylum Arthropoda; class Insecta; order Lepidoptera; family Hesperiidae; genus Jemadia; species Jemadia suekentonmiller. Next base: position 10,541 of record DWDU01000908.1, on the reverse strand, counting down.
TACATAGGTGATTTACGATAACAGTCACTAGACAGGATTTCAAAGCACGCTCCAAATAAATGCAATTCAAATCTCGCGAGTTTCCAATATGTTACGCGACATTGAAGGATGGCCAGGAAGACGGTCGGCAATAAAAATTCGATACCAAATACAGTTTAAATGTAGCGAAAAGCCTGTTTTTTGCATCGTTTTTTTTACCCTACGCCTTGCCATATATTTTCTGGAATTATTACATTTAAGGTACGTGAGATAACAAATAAGCGAGGCATTTCATTCTTTTTTATTTACTTCTATTATTATATTCTCATGCCAGGTCCTTCACTGGGTAGACAGAGAGCACTAAGTGCTAAATATCTCTATCCTTAGAGGTCTGAAGTGCTTCTTTTTGGTACACCGTTCTCTTCATACATGCTCACTGATTTCACATACTTCTGATATTTGGTGTTTTTAATGTAATGAGCCTTGGTCTGTTTAATTTACTACAATAATTATTTCAATCTAATAATGTCGTCCATTGTAAATGTATACCATTTCACGGCTCTATACGCAATTTTGTCTCCTTACAATAAAATAATCCTCTGGGGTACTAAGTTTAATTAAATGGACATATGTAAATATTCCCCGTTTTCCCGAAAGTTCCTTTGTTTTACATATAAATAGTTACCATTTGAATATAGCATACGCCGGTATTTATTGTTGACCAAAGAAATTAAGTTATTTCGATAAGCAAAAACGTCGTGAGGAAAACTGCACATCTTAGAGTCTTTAATAATATTCTCTAAGACGTTTGAGCCCTGCATATCAGCACTGGTCCAGCGTGATAGACTTCCTTAACTCTTCTTTTTGTGAGGGAGGGGGAGGGGAAAGATTCCATTTAAGAGTGGGACTATAGAGTGGAGATGACGATGATAATGATGTTAAGAGATCACTATTAAACACCACAATATTAACACATTACGTAACTTGACGTACTTGAGGTGTGACGGCGATTCAAGCACCTTCTAAGCAGCTTAAGCCACAGTCATCTGCCCGTGATGGAACTTACGACAGAACACTTTAATGAGGGTCAACGTCCAGCTGTGGGCTAAAACAGTCTGACGATGATGATCATGATCACACCTAACGTAGGTAACTAACATTTGCAACGCGCGACGAATGCAAGTCGAAAACTTGATGAATTAATTATTGCCGATGATAATAATTCCTTGTCCAAATGGAAATGGCGCTATTTAAACGCAGTGAAATCGCTGGTTTTATTTAATTTATGCATCGCGACGTTTCGCTCAGCGCTGCGATTGCGGTCTAGCGAACGTCGGGGCGTCGTCTTAGGCGTATAAATCAAATAAAATCCCGCGATTTCAATCCGTTTAAAGAGTTTCATATCGACTAGTACAGACATCGTGCTTGTGAACATCGCGCCTGCACTTCCCCGAACATGTAAGCAGAGGAGTGTGGTGCACTCGAACGATTTATCGGTTATACATAACTACGTGTCATCATTATCAGCCTATTACAGTCCACCGTTGGACAGAGGCCTCCCCTGAGGGGTTATGCCCACAATCCCCCGCCGGGCACGCCGGTGGTGGATCGCAGAGCACAGCTCCTCGCACCGCCTACACTGCTGCCCATAGGTGGCCGGGACATTTAACTGCGGCTAGGCTGGCTGTGTAACTTTGAATATTTGACGTACCTCCCACCATTTGACAGGGGGTGAACCTACTCTTATCGTAAATGTACACTTCAAGAGAAACACCACGAAGTTAATACGAGATTACGTCGTAGCTAGATAAGAGCCGAAATAAGTTTTGCGCGAAGGCACACATTGCTATGAAAACAAACATGAAAAGAAAATGTATTGTGCTAAAACGGAGCTTACACATGTAAATGCTTTCGTGTCATTTACCCGTATATCCGACGCCAGGAAAATTAGCTTTGACTCAATAAATGCTATACTTAATATATTTACCGTGTATATTACTTATAAATGATATAAGGAAATTTTTTAAACATACTTTTTAAATGCGAATAAAGAACCTGATTGCGTACATCTAGTTATGCAAACTTTCAGTTACATCACAAAGATTCTCTGAGGACTTCACTTATACTCGTGTGCAATTAAAGCAATGACAATTTTTTAATACACAAGCTTATCCAAGCAGGTAAATGCGAATGATAACACCCTTGCCAATCTTTCAGCGGTACGTTCACACTTAATTTTCTTGGAACAGTGGCGGTAAGAAATAAAGTTAAAATTAAGACGCGAGTTTATGGGGCGTTACGGAGTGGGGGCGTGTGGGGGTGGCGGGCGCGGCGCGGAGTGGGGAGCCATTCGAATTCACCTCGTGAGCCGCGCCGTAGATACCAGGCGGAACACGTACTCCACTTCCACTAACTCCAACTATTGACAATATTAATGCGCGCTTAGCAGGGCCAAGCGGCGCCGTGTACAGCCTACCAGATATCGTTACGACATAAAGGGTACTGCGCGGACGACGGCGTAGTCGTGAGCGGACAGTAGCCGTCCACCGGGATGGGCGCGGGCATCGCGACACGAACTCATTGGAACTAATTTATTCAATATCCATTGCTAAGAGAGTTCCCGGAAGTAACGCAAATATTAGACGAGCGTCGGCCCACGACGGCCGCCATTAATTCCAGAATTGAAATCTGGAATTGCGGCGACGGCGGAGGCGAATTTACATTCATCGCGGTAAGAACTTAAATCAAGTTCTCAGTTACGATTCAGTTGCGATATTATTTTATTAAAATATGTAAATGACGCCGTTCCAGAGCGCAGATACAACGTTGAGGGCCTTACGATTGCGAGGGCGGATATCTCTAACGGCACAATATTTTCATTAGCAAGACTATTACTAGCGTTATGACAATTTTATACAATGTCTTAATTACGCGCAGCCTGCGCGAACCTGGCTTTTAAATGAAATTGATGTTAAGTGTTTAATAAACGCTGAGTTTGTTATCTAACTAGTGAGCTGCTGTGTAGACAATTTAAACAAATACATGTACATGTTTGCTATATAGTATGGCATTAAAGTGAATTGGCGGAGAAGGATTAGTTAGCAACCTTGCAAATTTGGCATTTTACTTCTCACATCCGGGGCACAATGGCGTCTTGGATTATTTTGTTTAATTTTAGAAACTGTTTCAATTCTATGACCATGTCAGAGTTACATACACCTTAAATAATCTTGCATTATTATTTAAATATTTATGGCTGTATAGCATTTACAGGAAACGAGATATAATTACATATTTTCAATATGATATGAAAGTAGAACGCATCTGTAATAAAATTTTTAATAATAAAAATTGAATTATACAAAATCAATACTATTTTGTATGGTTAAATTAATTGCAAAAAACTATTAAGCTGAACGGTACGACATGAGCGAAGTTAACGCTGTCCAAAACGTCCAAGCGCCACCGTAAAAAGGTATCCTGCAAAAATAAGAAATGGCTACCTACCCAACGCAGATTCGGCTGAGTGTAGTCGCAAAGCAGTTTTCAATTTATCGGGAATAAATGCTTCGGTTGGCAGCTCAGACACCCAATTACCGCGCACAAAAGCTGATTACCGCGCGGGTGCGGGCTGCAGCGAGCGAGCGCGGTGCGCATTCGGAATATTTCAACCACTTGCCAGAAACTCTTCACTTACTTTACGTCGGGGCGGAGTGGTTTTCCGTGATTGAAATCGATATCACTCTCGTATTTATTATGATGTGTGAATGACGTGTCAATTCCATTGGTGTATTTATTTGGTAAATTAATATATTAAATACCATTTTCGTTATTAATTTGTGTCATAGAATCTAACTTGATCTAATCTAACTAGGATTTTTAGGAGCGGCTCGTAGTCTGAATTTGTGGTCGGTGTATGGGAATAGGCTCACCCCCTATTCCATAGTGGGACCCAAATGTAACTGGTGAAACGTGAGAGTGTGCTACATTCCTCTGTCTACGACTTCGGATATTCCTGTTGTGTAATATAGATCCATTAGTATGATGATAAAATGTAAATCCAACAGCAACCTAATAAAGACCTTGTTTACAGATAGACAGAGTCGACAGAGTTCTAGCGTGTTGCAAAGTATGATGTCTATTAGTCTAGAATATATATCCGAGATAATCATTAGTATGGATGTAAAACGAAACGCAGCATGATATTAGAGATGGCAGCACCGTCGCGATGACGACGCTATTCTGCTTCGTGCTACAACAGAGCCTAGCTGTGGAGGGACGCTGCGTGGCGACTCACTTCTTATTGTGTCGTCGTCGAGATCAGTCCCTATACACTAGGAACTGTTAATCGTTTCGTTTGCACGTGGCCGTGTTTTACTTAATAGAAGTTAATTTGTAAACGGTTAATATAAAAAGTGATTATAATGCACTCGCTGTTTCTCTTTGCTCGAAAAGCCTAGTTGCACGCCCACACATAGACATATCTAAAGATGACGCTGGTCGCGCTTTAGACTCCGACATATATAACCAAAAATTATCATCAGGTTTCGTTACTGTATTCAGATTTATTGCAAAATTTCAATTTGATGCTCAAAAGGCCAGTAAAATCTTCATATTCATTAGCTTAAATCCACTGTTGGATATGCGGATTGCGGATCAAATTAAAAAGTAAGTGAAATATATACACACATATGTATGTTTTCTTAAAAGCTGCTAGTATTTCACAGATTTTTAATACATTGCACACGGCGCAGACGTAAGAGACACATCTCAGAAAACGCCCTGAAGGTTCATAGGTATTATTGGTATTAATTCATTGGTCATGAAACGTAAAATAACAGTACATGTTTCTGTCATCTGACATCTTCCAATACAATTGCAGGAGATAGTGACGGATAGTAAGTTAAGTTATCAAAAAATATAAATAAGAAACGCTGGGCAGGTGGAAAAACATCCCAGTATCAATAATACCGTATTTGTAGTACTTAAGGTCTCCAAAGTATATGACCTAGAAAATTTGTATGCGTTATTCAATAATTTTATTGATGAACAGTGTACTTATTCTGTGGACATGTAAAAAAAATATTTAATAGGCTCATAAGTGATAGTGAAATTTACGTCATCGAGTATTATTTCGATGCATTATTTTTTGCAATATAACGCTAAACTTAGCAAGTACGGTGGACTAGGCGAATGTATATTCAGAGCCATGTAGGTAGAATGCGCAACGTACGAGCATTTGTCATTCAATATTCAATATTCGCCATGACATTGTATCGGGTGTGAAAGGCGATGGGGCTTCCATCTTGACGATAGTGTTGTCAACTAGGCGACGGTGCTGCCATACGTTGAATGAGAATATCGTACCATTACCCCCATTAGCAGACAGTGAGGTGTCCTGTTATGTATGAATCAAACAGGATGCGGAGATGCATTCACGTTCACATTGCCGTATACTTAACTATTTTTAGTATTTGGAGTAGTCTATTGCACAATTTTATTTGTTATTTTGAACATGTGCGCGCTTGTAAAATAAATAAAGTGTGCAACTGTAATACCAGTGTAAGCAAACTGCAAAGTGTCGTGTCACCGATGAATTTGCGACAGCCAACGTCCTGGGAAATCACCACCACGCCTGGCTGTCGTAATACATCCACGCGTTCGATACAAACGCAATATTATATTTTCTCCATCACAAAAGCGTTTATTTCAAAATTTTGCACTACCTTGTCAATTGTATACATAATTTTAGTTCAATCTCGTATTTTAAAAATATGTACAGATGAGGTGAGCCGGTTGCTATATAATTAAACTACAATCTAAAGAACAGAAAGAAAAAGTATAAGAGATCGTATAACATACGTAACATCATGCCTGTAATCCCGAAGAGGCAGGTAATACACTCCTACATTTTCTAAGTTACTTTTACGTCCCACTAAGGAATAGGTGGTGGTCGTGGTGAATATACTCGGCACAGATAGCTCCAAGACTCCAAGCTAACACTAAACATTCTACTAGAAAATGTATCCAATTTCATATTCAAAGTTTTTGTTACAATTAATTCGTTTATCGAATTCGAAGAAGCAGAATCTGAGAAAAGCGGAATGATCTTATTGCATTATTTATTTTTGGATTTTCTTTTTTTAGTCATGAAAACAATTACGTTGTAACTTTTACGGCGTAAAACTTTGCATTCCAGTATTAATTTTACTATGTATTTTGGATAATAATCAATATCTATTTCATTCATAATATATTCACTTCAATACCTATGAGAACATTGAAGGTTACGCATTGCTGTGCAGTCGGCGCTCATTAGCAAAGTAAACCTCGTTGAATTATGGCGGCGTGTCATACGTTTAAGACGTATGTAAACAAGATTTATGTAATTAATTTAGGAGATAAGAGCGGGCGCGCGAATACATACGTTATGGGACACAAAGGACACCTACGACATGGCTCCTGAAGCCGGATTTCAGCTTCATATGTTGTATAAATGGTTATCGGAACGCTTGCTTTTGCGTCAAAATAAAGTTTAAACTTAGAGCAGATCCGTCTAGTATCATTAACATTACAATCACTAGGAGCATGATATCAGCATTACTTCTCGACATAGGACTGTCAAATGGAGCTTTTCGCTTCTAATCCCCAAAGCTGGGCATGCGGATTGACTTATGCCTTGTTTAATTCTATTCAAAGGAAAAATATAGTTCAGACGTTGCGTTGCTTTTATTTGAAAGGAAAACTTTATATTGTGATGTATGAAATCTGAAATGACGAGAAACGATGGAAGCGAGCGCTAAAAACGATAGGATGTTGTTAGAGCGGGGCCCGAGCGGCGTGAGGCGGGCGCGGGCGAGCAGCCGACAGCTACGGCTCGAGATATTTACGTTTATCTTCGGGTAACTGCTTCATCGCAAGCTTTATTACGACATCCACTCACGTAATCCTCCGCCGCCGTCATAACTCCTCGTTTGCTGCCCCGTTACAATGTTCTACACCGCTTTTCCACTAGCGCTGTCGAGGCGATGCAGCTCGCTACAACCCATATCTAGGATGGACATTTTTATATTGGTACCTACCTATACATTCTGCTTTCAAATATGTATATTACTATTGAATATTGCAGAATAACTTAACTCTCAAATATTTCCATCACATTATGTGAAGATGTTATTTTCATATTTAAAATAAATAGGTTTTTTTATAACTATCAGTGTTGTATATTTATTATAAATTAACACATTTATTATAAAAAACTTGTGTACGAAAGAATTCAAAAAGCAATTTCCGCATTAATAAGGCTTCATAAAGTTGTCTTCGCGAGCGTGTAGACCGTGTATGTGCAACGTTCTAGGAGTCATTTTCAACTTTTCAAAGCTCCCTTCGCAGGGGTCGGGGTCGGATCCGACCCAGCTATAAATGAATATCGGATATGGAATCCATAAATACTCAATCTAAATTCGTAAATTTTCTCCGGGGTTCGTAAAAAATGAAGAGCCGAAAGCGGCTTATATCGAGCTACCTACAGTTAAAATATTTTCACCTCCGCAGCAATTTATTAAAGCTGCTTCAATAAAATCCATCTCAATCAAAATGTTTCTTTACGGGCGTATAATTACCACAGCATGTATGCATGTAATATAATTTCTATAACACCACGCCTGTTTCTTCACGAAGGGCAGACAGAGCAGTTCCTGATTTTTGAATTCATGCAATTATGTCAAATAGAACACTGTACTTACAGTGAAATTCAAAAGCGGAAACGGGGTTACAGAAAGTCCGAAATTGAGTGAATGGATTGGAACAAGGCGGCTTAGTGCACTCGCCGGAAGTAGGCCTCTAACAGCTATTGCATAATAGCTTCTAAATTGACCCTTTCATTCCCAGCGCTACGTGTGCCGTCCGAAGCGGTATTATCGTAATGTTTCACGATGCACTACGAAATGTTTACTGAAGTATACTCATGGAAGATAAACATCCAATATTAGTGAGGCCTATGTGTGCCTAACGCTAACAATAGCGTCGTGACTAGCGCTCGGAGTCACCGACGAAATTAATTTTCGTATAGGACATTAACGCGAAATCACTGCACAAGTTTCGGAAGTGTTATTTCCTTTTATAGCAAAGGCAGACGTCAGCCGACCGACGGGACCGGGTATAGTGACAGTCAAATACATAAAAGGGACGGAGCCGCGCAAAATACTGGCATTGTAGGATCCTAAGCCCTGTTTAGATTAGATCAGACCTTCGAAATAACAGAGAATGAGGACGTGGATTAACTACGGTCCGGGGCACTTCGGCCCGTGAGCCTAATGGGGCACCGTTAGGGGTAATGAGGGGTGCGGGGATCGGGCGGTTGTCTCTCGATATGCTTTAAAACGCTCAGTCGGATAACGTTGGAAAAATGTCGTAAACCTATTCAGAAAGAGGGAATAGACATTTTTCCGTTACACCTTAATTTACGTAATAAAATTTTGATATACCACACATATACATCTATGTATGTGCAAAAAGCAGTAGAACGATGTTTTAATGAGAATGGCAATACGGATATATCAAACAAGCTGTTATGGCGAGCGTTAAATTTTTGCCTGGTCGCATGAAACATTGTTCGGGCTGTAGGGGAAATATGTAAATGGAGTGGCAAGGGTGGAATCGTCCCGGTGACCGCGGATCGATGTAGGTTTAGTGCGGCGCGCTACAGATGTCCCAGCGGCACAAGTAAGGGTCGGAATTCATTTTTCAATGTCAATGAAGAAAATTCATTAGAACTCTGAAATTACTAATGGCCTAACGGACGGAGTAAAATTTGCTCTTAATTTGTACGAGAAACTTTTTTTTTTCCACGCGAAATTCAAAGAAACTCCACCAAACGACTTTTGAAGTGAGAAAGATGGGAGAAGTGCTAATGATTATTGTTTTGTTTTCATTATTCCTTCCTTTTCTAACTACGAATCACTGTTATCAATCAACTGAACTGTACTTGCGTTTTCAACGTTTAAGCCTTTCAGAACTTTTCGTTCACCAACTGTTGATAAAATGTTTCCTGTTCCTTTTTTAAATTGATGGATAAATAACGGCTCGATGCTTGTACAAAACTTGCTGAGTTTGTATATTGTTCCAACACTTGAGATAAAAATGAACCTTCTACTATATACCATCCTCGGTACTTTTTTAAGCACAACTGAGAGAGTAAATTTTGAAAATGGAACGTATGAAAGGGGCATCAAAATTTTTTGCTAATGAACTGTTTCAAGAAATCAACTATTTCACTGTCAAGCAAACATTATTAAACTGTTGCTCTGAACTTGCCCGAAGAGCGGGCAGAGCGTTACGGCGTATTTTTCATAACGCTAAAATGAAGCAACGGTGTGACATTCATGGAGGACGGATGGAGTGCTCATATTAAAGTAATAAATCTGTAGCGAGCCGGCTCGCAGGCGGTCTGGGCGCGGCGCTGCGGCCACCGCGCCGGCACGCCTCGCCCCGATCTACCCGATATTAGTTTACTTTTCCTCTCCAACTTACTTTATTAGTTATCCACCCGCGAGAGATGCTGGTGATAGTTTTCAAGTTATTGAGAAGCCAAGAAGGCGTGGAAAGTGTACGGCAAACATGCTTATTTTTATAGCGCGCCTAAAAGAAATAATATCGTAACTCTTTGTATGAATCGGTATAGGGAGTCAAATAATATCTTTCCTTTTCAAGCTACACTGTTATAACACTGAAAATACAAAGTTTCATTTACATTTATCACGCTCACACACAAACATACATTGCTATTTAAACTTTTCGAGCGCAATTAAAGTAACATACAATACCTACATAAAGTAATTATAAGGTCGTGTACATGAATAACATAACGACAAAACTGAGAAACGGGGGACACATAAATAGATTACGTGTGTTGTTGTAACAGTCCGGCTAAATTATAAATGAGAGAGTAACTTGTGAGCGTGTATAACATATGCAAATTTATCGCTGCGGTGCAACAGTGCGCGAGTCGCCCGGGGCCTGTCCGCGAGCGCCCCCGCTTCCTCGTCCACAAACACGCAAACTTCGTTAATGTCGCCAAACAAAGACGCTCCGGCGAACTTAAGAAAGGATATGTTCTATATCAGTTTGTAACAATATCCATTTCTTTTCGTTCGTTTTGATTAATGGAGTGCGACATATTTCAAGTGAAGATGTTCCCGTTTCAGATTTCTCATTTACAATTGAACGTCACGCGGTTATGTATGTCGGTGATATATTCGATAACTGTGTATTATAAATGTTGAAATATAATAACTTATTCAACCGATTGCTTGCTGTACAAATTGCACACAAAAATATCTCTAGGTCTGATATCTGAACATTTTACCAGGCGTTTTTTTAGCGATGTATGTTTTCCAATTTACATAACGTAGCATCGTAACATCACGCCTGTAATCCCAGAAGAGGCAGACAGAGGAGTGTAGAATACTCCCACGTTTCACCAGCTACGTTTACGTCCCACTATGGAATAGGTGGTGAGCCTATTGCCATGCATCGGGTACATATCCAGACTCCGAGCCACT
>DWDU01000907.1:0-16314 GCA_018245575.1 Jemadia suekentonmiller | reverse complement strand
TTTTTGTACTATGACGACGGTTAGCGCCATCGTTAACGTTTACGCGTCCGTCAAGTGGAGCTGAAACAACCCGCCCCAAGTAGTACGACGCTCAGTAAACATTGTTTAGCCTTAATTGTATAAATATACCGTACTCCGCTAATTTATTAACAGGTGTTTGAGTCACGTCCATTACAAATTTTCGCACTAACCACTGACCTTAAAGCGATCTCTCAAAACAAACTTTATTTTTAACATAAACATAATAGATAATGCATGCGTATAAATATAAATGGTAATGGTCCCGTAGCCCAACCAGCATGTCCAGCGTGGGAATTATGGGCGAGAACCCCTCACGGGACTCCTACGTTCAGTGGCAGACTTAACAAGTTGATGATGATTACATATATCGATACGTATTCATTTTTATTTGCTTATCGGTTTTGTATTGTTGAGAGTAGTTTCATATTTTTACTTGACCTCGATTATAACTGTCCGCAGCACAATTTCAAGTTGGAACCCAGGCCCTCTCCGCCAGCTCGCGCTGGCAGCCACTCGACCAACGACGCAGTCGTCACTCTAATTATTATATTCGGAATGTCTAGTTATTTCTGTAGGTACAAGTTTTATCTATGTTATTATTTTACTATTAATATATTAGTCACTGTTGCTAACCGCATCGCTCTCAGCGCGAAATCGTTCCTGTGATTTTATCCGTAGTTCCGTTCTATTTGAAAACTTCAAAACGATAAATAAAACATCGTTCGATAATATTTTCAATTGGGTAAAGTTTTGGTCGCGTCGTGGAAATCATACGGCTAATAGGTACAACAAAAATTTTATTTAGACACAACTGTAATGTGCCTATAATATCATTTAGTTATTGTACATTAAACAACGGGCCGACGTACTTCGATCGTTGACACCGTCTTAATATTATACTATTATGATAAAATGCATACACCGATACGTTGTAATGGAATATACCTTGCATTACGAACACTACTGGGTATGAAACATACGTATTATTTGTCTCAATCTTTAATGTTTGTTCGCGGTCGATCTCCGGTGCACGCGAACTCACGTATGGAGCAGTGGTAGCCCAGTGGATTCAGCTTTTCATTCTGGGGTCTGGGCTTAAAACCTGGCGGGCAACTCTATACAAAACGTGCGTTTTAAAATTACATATCACTTACTATAACGCTGAAGGAAAACATGGTGAAAGCCTGACATCTCAGAGTTAAAAAAAAAGGTTCTCTAGGGCGTGTGAAACCCGCCCGCACTTGGCCAGCGTGGCAGACTATGGCCTTAACCTCATTCTGAGAGGAGACTCGTTTCCAGCAGTGGAACAATAAAAAGGGGTCGTAAGACAAAGAATGTTTAATGCGTTTAAAAACATCAAAATACACAGATCGTTTGGTATCCATTATTTGAGGTCCTATTCAATACGTCCGTATTATAAAATACTCACTGTATATAGCTATACGATGACTAGCAGTCCAAAGCAGTGTTATTAGCAATTCTTTAATTCCGTAAAAAAAGAAACTGTTACCTATTTTTTGGTATCGCATTTCGTCACGGTTCTATTTACATACATGGGGACCGGTACCGCAGAAGTTTACCTCTCCTTAGCCTTAGCCTCCTTAGCCTTCACTCCGATTGCCTATACATCTATTGTTTTCTAAGGCGTGTGAGGTGTCTTAGCCCGCACCTCGCCAGCCTAGCAGACTTTGGTCGTTACATTATCATTCTAATAGCAGACCTATGTTTAACAGCAGAACGTCAAAAGGGTAGAAAAAAAATGGTTGCATTTAAATGATATCTACGTTATTATTATATATATTTAAATATCAATTTTTTAATAAGAATACAGTTGCGGCATATCTCAATATGAGTGGGTCTGTTAATTTATAACTATTTTCTAACCAATACGATGTAAGGAAGTTAAACTATGGATTTTTGTTTTAAAAAAATCCACAAACCGTCTGTATTTACAGGCTGGCTACTTAACACGTCTTACAAAGCAATATGGAAAATTTTAACGTAGCGTAGATTTAGATATAGTTTAGTGTAGATTTCCTCACGATGTTTTCTTTCACTAATGTTTTCATGATTCGTCTGCGCTGTTATGCGATAGGGGCATATTTATCAAGTGAAAACTGTGTAACAGTTAGTATTACTTTTTCAATAGTACAACGTCTAGTCGTAACAATAATAATCTCGCTGAACACAACAGTACAGCATGCAGAGGAAAACCACACAAAATGACCGTACGCGCTGACCTAATATGTAGGAAAATTATTTCTAAAATTACAACGGTCGCATTAATTAAAATCTATGTCAAATGAAATGTAACGTATTATCAATTAAAAATGTACGTTATAACATGTACATACTATGTTTCATCATGTATGGCTTCTTCGTTGGTCGAGTGGTTAAATGTGCTACTGCCGAGCGAGAGGTCCTGGGCTCGACGCCCGGGTCGATGAAAATATTAGGTTAATACAACTTGAAATTCTAGCACTATTGTGGGGACTGGCTCTGTGCCCGGTGTAAGGTTCACCTCTTCCGTGTTGTGACATATAACTGCTAATAACCGATTGTACGCTCCGCTACGTACTCGTCCATGGAAATACACGCGTGCAAATATGCAATGTATATTGGAATAAAACTACGCTGAGGTGTATCAACACCCTGACGTCGAGAGCGGGAAATAAACGAACGTAGACGTCATTGAGTTGACGTAACATAAGTAACACCAGAAAACTTTGATCTGAGAGCTTAAGCGTGCCTACCGAACTCAGTTAGCCTTTGCACGTGGCGTATGTCTGTGTATATAAATTGGCAACTGCAACCTTGACAACTGAAAGGCTTACTGACGGCGTATTGCTTCAGAATTTGTCACGATTAAAAGCACCAAAGCTTTTTATTGTATTATATCATCGCGCCGGGTCCTTTACTGGAGAGCGCATCGAGTGTCACATATATTTTTCTTTACAAACGTCATATACTTTTTCTACATTCCTCGTACATTTTTTTATCAGGATTTGCAAACGTTGATACCAGTTGCCGGTCAATAGGTATAATTTCGAGTTACAGTTAAAGCTGGCTGTCTTTTAACGCTCGTAAAGCTATAAACCCAAACGTATCGTTCGATTTCCTTGATCACCTCACAAGACTACAACCTTTGCTTTTATGTCAGATCTAAAACGAGAATCATATACTAGATTCAGTGTACAGATAATTGCTACGTACATACGTATGTACTAGATTTGTATCTACGACCATTACAGTGTCCAAGTACGCTTTGAATTCGAGTCCTTACGCTTGAAAATTTTTACTGTTTTATATCACCAAGTCTCTGTTTCCTCACTTCGCGTTGGTGCAATAAGGTTGACAGTTGTGTAAAGTTCTGTCTTCGAGTTCTTACTATACTTAGGCCGCTGGCGCTCATCACGCGTCCCTGAACTCCGAGCAGGCGCATTCCATCGTAAACTATGACATTTAACTGACAGTGCACCTCTATTGCACGTCTGACATTTGTAGCGTGGACCTTGGGACTGGAAATCGACTTCATCGCGGCAAACTGCTCAATAAATTGTCAGTTTTATCACTGCCACCTAATAAGTAGCAAACTAGGTGCTCGTGTCTTACTGCGCTGGACGCCTTTCGCGACATTACTTTTGAATGGACGACAATAAGAGTAAAGTAATAATAATATTATATTGAATCCTATGACGTAATAAAAGTTACGTGTAAGTGGGCGATATTCAAAAAGTATTATCTAGGTGCAGTTCTCTTCGCTCGACACTTTTATATGTCAGAAGAACTAAGGTACTTTCATATTATATGCATTTTAAAATGTACTATTTTATGAGTTTCGTATTACTTTAAACTGTAATTATCTCCAAAATTGGCGTGCGTGTAAGTGTGATGAATGTAGAAACAACACCTCAGTCAGGTAAGGTAACAGATATTTGCTATTCGCTGGACTCTGCCTGACACGTTACAAACGTGGCGTTATGGTGTTATATATTTATATGTTATATATTTGATACATGTAATGCCAAACTTTCAATAGTTATATAGAACACCTACAATAAATTCACATTTACTTTTAAACAATATACGAAAATTGATCGAAGTTACCTTTACCCGTTACGTTTATTACCCTCGTGTTGTGTAACCGGATTTATGATCTATTAGGCGCGTTTCATTCGACATTTTACCACCAATTAAACAACTTGCAGAATTAGGAATCAATATTTAAATTCGGTAATTGTTTGTAAGTTTCATTTTTTAAATATTGAAATGTACATATTTCCAGCAATCAGTGCTGGAATAATATGAGTAAGCTCCAGAACTTGTTAAAAAGGTACCTTAAATGAGGACATAAACCATTGTACTTACATTAAGCAAAAGACTATAGGAATTTGATGGTTTTTTTTCCATTTTAACGTTGAAGTCCGGTGTTTTATGTATCTTCGCGTGATGTAAACGCCGTGGGCAGCTGAGTTAACCCTACCAGTTACCCTTGCGGTACGCGTGACCGGTTTACGATCTGTTTAGCGTCGTTCGTTCACCGTTAACCGCCCGATGCACAGATGTGGTTATCGCGTTTATTTTCTCGCTTTGCACTTTATAAAGCTAGCTGACGCACTTGTCGGGTCATTCAACCGTTCCGCACGTAGGGTTGCCACGCTCGACTACGTTAAATTAAAGGTTGTGCAATGGCAATTAATATAGCTATTTTAAATAAAAATCAAATATTAACAATTCGCTTTGTTAAAAACTATTTTTTTATATTGACGTTCGCATTTGTTAATATAGAAAATAATATTAAACTGTAATTAATGAATTAGAATACTACAGCGAATATTAATTTTAATCAAAAATAAGGCAGTTTTGATTTTGAGATAAATATACGTATATATATGGAAAATATGTGGCCATAGGGCCATAGGGCCATATATTCTCCTTAACGCTCTCTAAGGCGTGTGTAGTCTGTCAAAATGCATTGGTCAGCGTGGTTGCCTATTTGCTTAACCCGTATTATGTTTAGTAATGGATCTGTGTCCAATATTAGAAAGATAAAGGGATTGGTGAGGTTGATCTAACTATTATTACCTCGTTCTGTGTGATCCCTATCGCCAGCCCTACGTCGCGAGTTATTCGCTCCGCGGACAGACACTCGGTGACGAGTTAAGCTATGAACTGTTCGTCTTGCGTTTGTCCCCTTGCGTACTAATCGCCAGATAAGTAATATTTTGCTCGAACAATTTTCATTTCATATTTTACATAATAGTGCACTCTAAAAAATATTCTCGCAATCGAATCGTCATGTAATTTGAGGTATCCCTTAAATTGTTATTATAATAGTCATGTTAATGGAATTCATAATTATGATGATAGGTAGTCTGGAAGATATTAATATTTGAACCCCGGAGTCGCCTATTGTGTGATGCATTGTGTTAACATATTTTTGTATTATAAATTTAAGAAATATATTGTGTTGTGTATAATTGCGCAACACACATGAGTTTTTTTTATAAGCTTACAAATTTATACCAACATTTTGTGTTTCCATTAAAGAATACGTCTACATTTTATTACAAATATATGTGCTGACTTGTTATTTTAAATAATGCAAAAACAACATTACGACTCGTAAGCCCCAAAGAGGTAGGCAGAGGAGTGTAGATTGTAGTGTCTTTCGCCATACACCAGCCATAAATCCGGACACCGCGCTGGTACTAGAAATTTCAACTAGAAAATACGTTATATTAGATGAAATCTCAACATGCCTACCGTGTCCATTAAGGTCGTGGATGTAGCATGTGTGTGACAAAAAAATTTAAACACAGCCTCTTGTTACAAAACCGGCTTCTGTTCGCGTAGCTACTACTTAACAGCGGTTAGTGACTAATGAGTATCAATTCAACAATGAATACTTGACTACCCTTGAATTTTTTCATTCGTTACATACGTGTGGGTATATACTTGCGATGAATTCTATAACATACTTATTTTTCTATCATTATATGGTTGGGTTAGGTGCTTTACAGGGTAAGCAGTGCGTACGAGTGCCAAATGTACCCTTACAAATATGCCTCTTCGACACGCACGCCATTTTTGGAGACTTCTGATTCTCTCATCAACAACATAATTTTCAATGAATATAGTGATTATGTAGCAAAATTAAACAGTTACATAAATATGGAAAGTTCGATTGCGGAATTACCATCTCAATGGCAGCGGGCCGCCTCACCGCTGAGTTATCATTGAATCGGCAAAAGTACAAAATCCCTAAATCTCCAGCTTAATGCTGACGCACCAGGTGACCGTCTCGGGCGGGCGGCCGCCCTGTGTGAACCTGGGCATGGACGCAACAAGTGGGTTCGGCGGCGCATGCGCCAAACGACCTTCCTACCGTACTTTTCCACTCCGAGCCCACTTGTAGGTCAAACATCGTTTATTACGATACTATCGCGTTGGATTGTGTACAACGACTGCTTGCTTAGGCGACTATTTTAACCTATTCCTTCGGAAATGTTTGTGTACTTGATTTAGCGCAAAGAATTGTTTTCGTTATTTGTAACAATAACAAATTGTCAAAGTTGAAGCTCTTAACGGAATTAATCTCCAGGCGTAAAGGTTAAAGGCGTATCGATTTTTTACGAATTGATAACGTTTTTTATGATAGAGTCAATTGTTTAACCACTCAGCTTTCTATTTTAAACTCATCGAATTACATATTAATTATCCAATATAGGATTTTTGCACTGTAAAGTAGAACCAGGAACCTTTAGTATTTCTACGTATAGAAAGTTCGAAGTTGGAAGTCTCGGTGCAATAAAACAACACGCGCAAAAATTCCCTGTGGTTTTAAAACACGTGTAGGTATTACTAGTACAAAGGTTATTGATGTTTGTAACTTTCGTTTTAATTGACACCAGAATATGTACATAAAATGTTACGTGTATAAATCTAAATACACGATTGGTATGAAATAAATAAATTGTTTGAAACAAACGTTAAGTGTTATATGATGTGTATATACATATATATACCACGCCAAATCTTTACAAACGTAGAATGTACAATTTGTATACGCTATATATGTACATTTGTATAAATCTACAAGTATACACACTAAAGGTCTAACTACTTACAGTGTAATTAACAAACGAATTCTTAATAAGAATATCGCGGGCGAATCGTAACAGTTTTATTTTCAAACAATGCGAGCTCCGACGGCGACCTTGACGTGGTATTATGTAATGATTACTTATTTTACGTCAGATAACGCCCCAGTATTAACAACATTGTAAGCAATTTTGACATTGGCTCGCAGTAAGTGAACATTGCGACCTGTATTGAGTTTAAAAAGTTCGTACGCCGGCACGATTTGTCGTGTCGCTAGTCGTAGTAGTCGTCTGGCGAATATTATAGCAAATATTCGTTAATATAGGTTTCAGTCCAATCCAATTGTGGGTAGAACCAATATTTAATACCAATATAAACTGTAGTCATCCTCTTGAGGATTTCGTTGAGTTCTGTTAATAGGAATTAGGTATGTTATTTTGCTGTGCCCGTAAAGTATTGAATGATTTTATTTTAATTGGGGTTAGTACTCCTTAGTGGGACGTAAACGCTAACTGGTGAAACGTGGGAGGGTACTACACTTGTTTCCCTACCGTTTCGAGGATTACATTTGGGATGATGTTACGTTATTTTCGTATGTTTTAAAATTGTTTCCGTGTACAATAAAAATACCAATAAATGTTTCACGAAATATGGATAAGTACATAATAAATGGATGCATGGCTTGTCTTAAATAGAAATGTTAAACTTTAAGAAATACATCATGTACACTGCTGTTAAAACACCTTTGATAAGGGGCAGAAGGGGTGGGAGAGGGTCTGTAATTAAGCGGTTCTACGCTTCACTTAAAACAACACAACGCACGGTAATTGTTTTCGATTTTGAAACAATTTGCACATTTTTTAAAACGCGACATGAGAAAGTACCCGAGAAACGAGTGCGTGTACGCTATCAATGATAAATTATTTAATATAAAGCCAGCCATTTAAAATAAAGCCAGCTGCGAAATAACTGTTTATACCGGTTACACTAACATCTGTTTATAATATTGATGCATGAAAATTGTTTTTATAATTTTACAATTCAATTCAATACAATTCAATTTTACAACACAATTGTATAATTCTAGCAGAAAAACATATAACTCTAGAATGTTCTCAACAAGACGTTGAGAAGGTTTTGTACACGGTATATTCCACGCCGCTGTTACAAATGTTTACCGGCGAGGTAGGTGTCGCGACGGCCTCAAACGTTGCCATGGTAACGCGATCACGTGTCGCCCAGCTTAGGTCGAAACTTAAATATTGTCCGAGGTGTTTTCGTAAATATTATCATAATAGTATATCGGTTTTCTATACTGTCGTGGTTGTCATGGATCATTTTTATTGTTTCACTATTGGACATCTAACATGTTACCTCTCAGAATGTCAATAGTTAAGCATGTTAAAATCATAATCTGCAACGTTGGCCAAATACGGGTACTGTACGATTTTATAAATAATTTAAATGTGACCTCTGTATATATACTCTGTGTAACGGAATCTGTAATGATTAATAATTCTTTGAGTAATTCAGTTTTTAATATATCGTCACGCCAGTTTCTTTACCGGTTAGACAGAGAGCACCTAGTGTCAAATAAATAGGCACGATAGGCAGATTTACTCAAGTAGAAATTTTGGGAAATCTCATAAAATGTTTTGAAATTATAGTAAAATATGCTTAATTATCAGCCAAGGTAAAATGGGAAAACGATAGTATTATTTATACCTACATATATTTATACGACATAATTTTTTATATCATTTGAATGACATTTTATGACCTGCAACATGAGTAGGATTGCTATTTATTATTAATACGCCAATTAAATTTCCCGACGTAATTAGCGCCCAATTAAGGTCGTCGAATGACGATTATGGAAGATTTCTTCATCATCGCTGGCAATCACCTTACTAACATGACTACTTTCTCCACGTTGTAGGGGTACAACACTTAATCGAAAACTCTAAGTGTGTTAATATAAGGTACAGATTATAGAACCAATGTACCTATATAGTGAAGGCGGGCAATTTTGATCAACGCTTTCGATTTGCCGCGCAATAACACAAAAATAATTGAAAGAAAAAATATACAAATAATATACCTACTAAAGGAAAGATTGATTAAAACAGACAAAACAAATATTAAAAAAAAAAAAAACACTCGAATTGAATGATAAAAATTTAACTGTTTTTACTACTCAAGAACACAGTTGTAAAACGGTGACTAGGAGTAAGAAGCATTTAATGTTACGTACAGCTAAATTGGAAAAGATTGTTACTCTCAGTGTTGAATCAGTCGAGATCAAACTAATATGTTGTTTGTGGTTGTACACGTGGACGATGAGTTAATTACTTTACTATAGGTGAGGGGCACGCTTGTCACGAATCGTGTTATTACGAGTACGCGACACGTGCGTACAATGCTTCGATCCATAATCGTCTCGAGTGTTTCGTAATTCTATTTTTACTCATCATTATCTGTTGTTTACAAACATTTGGCACAACGGTCGGCGAAATTTCACGGCCGCGTCGTCTATGTCGCGCGATTGTTGTCTGGTATTCGACACTGCGTCAACGTATCTGCGCCTATTGCAATTTAAAACGTATCATTTTTTTTAAATTATATCATCATCTACGTTTTGAATTGGTTACAGTTGTTTATGTTGAGTTTTTTTAGTCTCTTGTTTCTTTACCCCTAATAAGTTTCATGGCAATAGGCTCACCATCAACTCTATAGTGGGACGTAATCATAACTAGTGAAACGTAGTAGTGTACTACACTCCTCTGCCTACGTCTTCGAGGATTACAATCTTGGTGTTACGTATAAATTTCGTTGGTGCCCTTTCACTTTGTAAACACTTCGATGTTATCGATTGCCCACGCAATGTCACATATTGACGTATTGAAGTTGTTCGCTAAATTTTCCATGTTCTGATATTGTTGACAGATAACTAAATTTATATTTACTTTTGTTTATTTCTCGCTTTGTTCCGCAATGAACTTATCATGTACTTTTTTCCGCTCTTTGCTCTAATTGCGTTCTTTTTTCAAAATAGCTTAAATGTTTTTCTTTATCTTAATAAGTATCTTAAGTACATATATCAGTAATGAAAACTGATTTTTTTAAGAAGTCTAGTATGAACTGCATTAACGTTCGAGCATGTAGAGTGGATTATTTGTGTAAATAGTGTTACGCTCAGACTTGTAGGACAGGGAGGTATCGGTGAAAACGTTGAAATAAATGGAGTCGTATTATCGGCCATGCCTGATAATAAGGGATCAAAGATTATACAATAATAGATGAACCACACTGAAATTAATCTTTTTTATTAATTCTTCCTCACTTGAAACAAATTCTGCACACCGTTTCGACTTGTATTTGCAACGTTAATTGTTGTAGTTGTAGTCCACAATAATGCTACATGAAGCCGTAATAATAATTATTTATTTTTATTAGTTGCTCCGGATATACAAATATTTTTTACTGTTTACCTTCATTACAATTAATTAGCAGGAAAATTTAATTAGTAAAATTAATTGGAAAGGATTAATTTTCAATACGAATTGGTCATTAACCGATTAAGTGAATTAAATTAAATGTCCTTTGATGATATATCTATCAAATTGACTTCCGTGTTAAGAGTATGGACCAATCGGAGTACATACAATGCATGTTATTATATGTTACATATAAATGATAAAATAAAAAATCATATAAAATATATATAATATAATAAATATTTGAAAATTAGGTGACGTGGATGTATTAAAGTGTTACAACAATAAATGAATAAAGATTTTGCCATTTTTGCCATAATTTTTTTTGTAATAGTTAATTAAAAGCACTTAATTTCAAGAAGGAATGTACATAATTATTACAAATGATTGTATACTTATTTAAAAATAAATTATCCAATTATTAACCTGGCTGTTAATAAGGTCATCAGCGCGGGGCTCCGGCGGCTGACGGTCGATTAACGCTCTGAATAGTCTGTTTGAGCGAATGTACGTTCGATTTTCGGTGTATTTCCATATTTCAGATTGAATTTCGATTTTAAAATGACCTATATTTTAAAGTAATTAAGTGGTTTTTTTTCTATTAAGCACTCTTGACACTTACCGTTATCAAAACTGAAAATTAGCACTTCGTATAAAATTAACGAAATTAAAATGTCAACCCTTTCTGTTTCAATTTTCATCAAATATTTGTAAATCAGACAATTAGGCACGTTATGCCAAATGGTAATTGTACCGGAAAAACACCGAATAATTAGTGATATGATGCAAATTAAATAATCCACTGATTTAATTTACTTGGGTAAGTACCTACCTACTATTTGTGATGATTGGCGCCACTTCATATTCCAAATAATACATCTATAGAAATGATGCTATCTATCAAATGTAGCATCCATTTAAGTATAAAAAATCAAAACTAAAAATCATTAACCCAAATGAAATATGCATATATGAGGTATAATATAAAAATATTCCAAATGAAACACGATCAAATGAAATTCGCCATTTGAATTAATATACGCAGTTTCAAACATCGAATTCACGCTTAGGACAAGCATAGTAGTAAGAGCGGCAACGTCGCGCGACGGGCAGAGGGGGGAGGTAGCAACAGGCGCCGCCACGTGCTCCGCGGCCTTGCCACTGCTGTGCTGGTGTAGAAGCTTCGCGCCTTTTTTTAGATAACAACCTCTAATCAGCGAACGCACCTTACGTAATTCAGCTACATTATAAGGCCCATTTATACTTATCTCATGATGGGGAATGTTATGTAATTACAAGTTATCGGTGTTGAGGGGAAATAGCGAACATTTAAATAAAATGCAAGCATGATTTAGGAATATTCGTAATCTCGTGTAGGTACCTACTTTTGGTATTTCAATGTAAGTATTTTATATAGGTATCATATAAGAAACATCGAACTTACGTAAATATTACTGCAATATAACAATTACATTAAAAATAATTTAATCTTTACGTACCTCCCAACTCATTTATTTTTAAGAAATTGAAAATTTGACAGATATAGTCACATGTTACGTTTATTGAACTGTTAGCTGTTTCCTGTCTTGCATTTTAGCTATTATTTATGCTCACTTTATCTGACTTTGCATTAATTGCGGAAGTGTTATGGAATTTCATAGATCACTTCCCTCCATTAAAAAAACATACTGGAACAGTGACAGTTGGATTCTCCATTTGCAAACGAAACAAAACAAATGTAATGTTCAATATAATTTCTTGTACTGATTATAAGTAGAATTTATTTTATTTATGCAACAGTTATGCCGTGAAATTTCGTATATAATTTTCGGATATGTAAGTATATACCTACATCGACATGTTCTTCCAATAATCCGTTCGATCAGACGACCACATTACATCATCGTGTCGAGCGGTAGGGCACTTTGGTCCACGAAGGCCAAAAACTAATGATTTCCGCCTTGAATCCCATCTACATAATTATATAACGTACAGATTAGTCGTTTAATCGAAAATGTACGTAATCTACGTTGAGTACGATTAGTGACGTTGGTATGATAATATCAGTAGAACATTATTAATTGATTTTTATACTAGGTACATGGAAATCTACCCTATATGGAAATCTGAAAACGTGCCCGGTACATGGCAATAGGCTCACCATCTATTAATAGTGGGGTGTAAACGTAACTGGTGAATCGTGGGAGTGTAATACGTTCCTCTGCCTATCTCTTCGGGGATTACAAGCATGATGTTACGTTTGTAGTATATTATAAACATAATTGTCCTTTGTCTCGGTAAAACAAACGCTTGTAATTATTTTTGGAAACTTAATTGCTAAACCGTACCCTATTTTAAAGATTTTCCAAAAATAAATTGACTTAATAACAGGGAGGCCTGTGAAAATTGTGATATAAATATTTACCAGTATGAAGCAATACGACACTCGTAATTGTTTTTGAAAACTGTTTTGCGAACTGACACCATTTTAAAGCTTCTGTGTTAAAATGATCCATCGTACCAGTACTGGCAGACTCGCTGAAATTTTGAGCTTATAAATGTATTTATAAGAACACATTAGAATTGTAAAATTGTATTGTATTAAAAACTTTCCATTACACAAAAGTTGTATAAGCTATAGCCTTGAACCCTCTTGTTTGAAAAGAGATACGTACGTTGTATAACGAGTTCAACAGTTTATTTTGTTTATTTCCATGAAGATTTTAGTATATTCATTCGCGCTTAGATATTTGACAAATGGTGATTAATGAAGTAAATTTTTAATTTATTGTATAATGTAAATACAGGAAAAAACATTCACGAAATAAACCCGTCTTAATGTCTAGAACGCAAGACTCACTTGAACATTATTAAAGATAAGATAGAAAGTATCGTATGATTTTTCATTTATCGGTCGTGATATGATTTGAGGGATAGTCTGAAAATACCTACATCTAGTTTCAATGACCGATAAAACATTTTTTGTAATGTCACACGTCGAAGCCGAATGCAATTTAAAATGAACAGTTCAAAATCGCTCTACAAAAATTTTTACCAAGTTAGCAGACGTTGGCGTGGCTTCAACTGTTCTACGCTATAAATACACATTATACCAATAAATTTTCCGTTGAAAATAAAACAGAAATTTCGCATCGCCACGATCCTGCGTTTTCATCAAATGCGTTTGGAGCAAGCTTTATGCAAAACTTGTGGGAAAGTGCACGAGAGTCTGCGTCCGTCGTTTGGCTCTACTCCAGCCGCGACGAACCTGATTGAAAGTCAGAAAACGGGTGGTTAAATTATGTTCCCTCCTAAACTTAACTTCCTCTTTACCCAAATTTCATCGCTGTTGTAATAAACAAAAGAGTATCCATTAAAATTGTTTCATGTCGCTAAATATTGTCGTAAATGTAATAGTATAAGAAATGCTATGAAACTAAATAAGTTGAATGATTTTGTTTTACATCCCACTGCTGGACTGGTGTTTCATCAAACTGCGTCCAGAAAACATTCCATATAATATAAGATAATGTTATCTTAATGTAAAATGTACAATCAATATTCAACTTATAATTTTCTTTTGTTACAGGTAATCCCACAATAATCTCCTTTAACAAACATAAAATAGCAAAAAAAGGTAACAAAATAAATTAATATTTTATAATTTCACAACATTGTAAATCATTATAAATGTCTGCTACTAATTTTTTTTATAGCGGAAACATTGGTTCCTTAAAATAAATAATTTAACATATAAGATATAGTTGATAAAACATTTTTATTTTTATTGAGGTAATAGGGGGTAATAATATAATTACTCAATACATAATGATTAAGATTACAAATCAAATAAAATTGATTATTTACGTACATTTCACGGAGTAGGTATTAAAATTTATCAGTTTGAAGGATTATATCTTTATCACCCTTTTTATCGTGATGATAAGTAATTGTTGATATGGCTATGACTTCACTGTGCGTCGACAATTTGACCTAATTTATTTAACTAATTTATAAAACACTCATTATCGAAATCAGTCTCGTCGTAATTGACTACCATATAAAATTCATTACCAACCAGGTAGTCTAGTTCTGTGAATGTTGAAACATTGAAGAATCGTTTCATACTACGATTACCTCGATGTTTCCACGTAATATAGGTGACTTGCGATAAACAACGAAGCTTAGGGGAATTTGTATAGCTATGTAAAATACAGTCGCAGCGTCCGTCGTCGAGTGCAAGCGTGCGAACCAACACCTGTCCCTTCGTTATAATGGAGTGGAGATATCAGAGATAGGTTTGTTATTACTGTATTCATTATTAACATTGATTAGTGCTTCGTCTATTATTGTTGTAAATATTAGTCCAGCTGCTATGGTTCCATTATTGTTGGAATTTGCTAGGTCACCGGTGGTATAGTTTTAGCTGAGTACTTTGCAAGGTAACGTTCTGTGGTACAAATACTTTCGCCTTCAATAGGTGTGCGGTTTTTTTTAAAGTGTAATGGTATCCGTTTTCATGGTATTTGTAATGAATTCTCCTTGGTTATTGTTCGAAATGTTACCGCTTTCTGTCCATTTTGAAATTTATGACTTAAAATAAAAAGAGTTATGCTATCCATAACTTTGCTTTAAAACATTGGTACTGGTCTTTGTTCATTAAGTTATCTTTTTGCAGTACAAAACAGACGATAAGCGAATTGATTATTATTAACGACATTGAATCAACTCTTGTAATAATCATCAGTCCCAACAAAACATCTGATTTCGATAGTACTATTGCGCATTGGGCTTCCTAATTGAAAATCCGGAAGTTCCAAATTTAGAATTAAACGCGTATTTTTATTTATAGTCTAAGTTTTGGCCTTTCAGCTATCTCGAAATTTTTGTACAGTTGTACAGACAGACTCGTGTAAGTAAGCCTAAAAGGACATTATTTACGATGTCTCATGTCTTTTTTTATCATAAGCCATCGTAGTTTATATCTGAGTCTGAAAAGTAGATAAAAATATTTAATATTTACTTATGCTGGTCACTAACCTGACTTTAGTAATTTTAACTAACTGCTCTATACTAAACAATACCTGTATTATTTATCTGTATTTGAATTACCAATGCAAAATTTATTAAGAAACTAATTATTTCACAGAAACATATTTTTATGATAGTAATGCATTAAACGAGTCAAGTTTTAAATGCAGACAATTTGACATTGACTATATCAGTCAAGCGTGACTTATTGCATGATAAGGTTTGAGCATTTTGTGAATCTTTTGTATAATAAAAATGAAATATAATACATCGGTGTCTACATAATAGAGTTTTTATTTTAGTTCGTCTAGTTGGCATAACATTAATGAACTTGGAATGGAACAGATATCAAATAATACCTGATCTCATAATACTACCTGGCTCTCATATTAACATCGGGCTAATGAAACTAAAGCTGTTCGTATTGCCGCAGCTCTGTTACTTATTTCACAGCAGCTAATAATCGCATTAAAGATTTGTAGTAACTGGACTAATAGACACTAACAGTTCCATTCCTACGTTCTTGTTGATTATTATCTATCGATATTTAGATATTATACAAGTTATTAAACAAAGATAGAAGAGCCTCGTTGGTCGTGTTGGTTGCAAGTGCGACTGCCGATCGGGAGGTCCCGGGTTCGATCCCCGGGTCGGGCACTAC
>DWDU01000906.1:0-16318 GCA_018245575.1 Jemadia suekentonmiller | reverse complement strand
ACCCGGGGATCGAACCCGGGACCTCCCGATCGGCAGTCGCACTTGCAACCAACACGACCAACGAGGCAGTCAATGATCTATATGTGACTTATTAGACTCAGCGCTACATTAATAGTTTTGCTTATGTCCTGAACAATAATAAGATGTGTACAAGGATGTTACATTCGACATAATGATACACACGTACACGAAATAACCTCGTGAAGGTCGCACATATTATAGTTATAATGTATTCGTGATATTAATGGAAATATTGTTAGTTTGTATTTGTTTTTTGTTTTTAAATGGAATATTGTAATATATATAGCTTAGATAGTAGATTACTTAAACTAACGTGTTGGGCCTAGTCTGTAATATTAGTTCAAATGAATGAAAAAATAAATTATTTATAACAAGTAGAAAGTATGAAAGCTACCTTAATACATATTAATATGATAGACGCGAAAGTAACTCTCCGTCTGTCGGTCTGTCTGTCTGTATGTGTCACTTGGGTTTTGACGTCAAAACTGCTGAACCGATTTTAGTTAATTTAGCGTTGAGATAGTTTAAAGTATGGGAAAACATTCAAGTTACACTTACATGAGCAATAAAAAATTAAATATAGGATAAATTATTGTATGAGAACAATTTAGGTGTCCAAGCGAAGTTAGGATTAAAAACTAGCATGTATATAAGGAAAATTTGTCGAGAAGATAAACGTTCTGTAAAATATCAGACATTCAAAATATGCACAAGTTCCAATTCTACGCAATGACAAATGTTTAAAAGCGTTTTTATCTCGATGTTACTAATAGGTATTCACCGGGATTCCCCGCACGGTTAATGTATTATATGTGGTTAAGATTGAATATTAGATTTGTACGTATATATAATAAAAAAATATGTCTCTGTGTCGATAATTACAACACTTTGTATATTTGTGTTGCAAACATGCAGAATATAGTCATCTCTATACAACTTAAATGGTTAGAATTTGATGCTATGTATGAACAGGAGTAATCCGATAAAATCGACCCGACATCCAAGTCACCGAGCCAATTAATCGCTGAACCACCAAGCCAATCATAATATCTCCAATCAATCAGCTCTGAAGTATTGGCTGCTAACTAATCAACAGACATATTTTTGACAACCCAGTAAATGACATAGCCGTTTTCGAGTTGACATTCGAACGTCATTGGAACGTCAAACTGTAATGTCATCGGACAGTGCAATCAAGTTGTGAATCCGATCAATCTTGATAGTTTTCATTTGTGTCGATAGTTGCAAAACATTTCAATGTGCTTGTATCAATTGTCAGGTGAAGTGAAAGGTGGTTGCATTATTAATATATTATATTACGTCTTTGAACGTATTTTGAAACAAATTCGAAGAGGGAATGTCAAATATTAATTGAATTTAGATAACAGTCTCCTTAATTCAAATACTCGTGAATACAAAGGAAAATGAAACTACGCCTTCTTGAGAAGTAATTGTATTATATTGGAATATTCATAACACGGTTCTATTACATGTATATGTATAATTCTTTATATTTGTCTTTTTCCATTTATTCTGTAAGAATTCCTCTAGCGTCTCTGTTATTTTCTTCTGCTTTATTCATATTGTCATATATTGAAATTGCAGGCTCTACAAGGGTCTTCAAGGGTCAGAACGATCTTAACGTCGTATTCTTGAGCTCTTACATTAAACAACGTGTATATTTGGATTATCCGTAGTATATTTACAATAATGATAAAATACTCTGCTCCGTGTCTACTTCTAAAGGAACGTGGCGTGAAGATATAATAAAAAATAAATAAATGTAATATTTTGTTCATTACAAATCGTGAGTAAAGTCGCGGGGCTTAACTAGTGGATTCTACAGCTGTTATATAAAACCGGGTTTCCCCGACCTTGTAACGCTACAACGAACCAATTTTAGTATTTGTTTATATAAAACTCCGACTCATTTGTTTATGGATTCTAAATTAGTACTGCGTGGATTATGTAAAAAGTTTTGGTCTCGCTGAGGTCGATACCCACTATTGTTTAAGCTTGATTCATTTCAGTTTGTTAATGACTAGTTGAGACCCGAGTTGTTTCATGAAACTAAAGCTTTGAAAATTAAGACAAAAATAATGACAATAAAGTCTACTTATATATATAGCCTTTATGAAGCTTATGATCTTCCCTGAAGAAGATTTTCTCCGTGAGACAATGGAATTACGTTTTACCGCTAAGGAGTGGGTGAGAATGTTGTCATGTCCGATTGGTTTGATTGGTTAATTAAATTAGATTTGAACGTGAATAGTAATGATAACACAGAGCATTGCTTACAAAACAACGTCATTCATGATTGTGTTTATAACATTGTATTCAATATAAGGTTATTAAAATAATATATCCCGGTAGATTTAACGAGCTTCAAATGAACTCGTTAAAATGTTATGTTGTGTAAAATAATTAATTTGATTAAATAAAATATTCATTACGTACTCGTTCAAGGAAGTTGTTATGTGATTAATTAATAGGATTATGATTGTCAATTATTCCTACTGGTTTCTCTTACTGGACTTTAATTAGGGTTTTTAATGATTTTCGTAAATTGCAAGAACGATTCATACCTATATCCATAAACTGTGAGATATGATTGACATTGACCTCTAAAAACGCTTGAATTCGAAATTACGGATTTCAATTTACAAATCATCTTCCCAAGGTCTCGTTGTAATTCGGATTACATGACAAAATTGTGTATCCAACGTTATCTTTACAGACATCTGGATTCAAATTGGTTTTGTACCGAAAACGTAATTTTGTACACGTCATGTTAAATTAATAGTTAAATCGACCGCGGCACAGATACGACGTGAATGATCGAAGGTGCTGATAAAGCTGCTGATTCTCCTAATACTTGTAATACTGTAAAGAAGCTACTGTATGAACGTATGACGGGAGAGATGAATGTAGAAGCACACGACGGGTCTGTAGGAATAGATATTTGGTATTCGGTAATCTGTCTACTCCGTAAGGGACCACATGCGATAGGTACATGAGTTATCGGTCCACTAGTCATCATCTCCAATCGAACCTTGGAAGGCAAATGATAAATCCTTCACACGGTTTCTGATCCAGGTTGAATTTATTGATCCAAATTGAAATTTTCAGCGCCCTTAGGAACTTGCCATTGCCGCGCCCGCAAGAGTTGGCCTCGACACATAAAAGTCGACTAACGCCATTGTATATGGTGAAATGTAATCTGCAAATCTATGTGTCCTCATAACAGATACCGTTAAAGGTATGATGCTTGCAATAAAATTGTCGCGAAGTTTGTGGCTTGCGTTGGTAAATGTGAAATTGCCCGCAGCCTTGTCGACATGCCAAAAGCCGCTAAAATAGATGCTTTGGAATAGAACATTGATGTTTCATACACTCAGAAATCCACATATGGATACTGTCTTTTTTTCTGAGAAATGTTAAAAGGTTTGGGTAACGAACGGTATTGATTAAAATCTTGCATTTTTGTTGTTTTCGATCATTATTCTACTCAACTCTTGTTACAATTCGAACATGTGATGAATCCGAAAGAAGGTATGGTTGCCTCGTTGGTCGTGTTGGTTGCAAGGGTGACTGCCGATTGGTCCTGAGTTAAATTCTCGGGTCGAGCACTCAGATTTTTCTAATTTAGAATTTCTAGTAGTGGCTCGGAGTTTGGAAATGTACCCGGTGAAAGGCTCACCACCTAATCCATATTGGGACTTAAACGTAACTGGTGAAATGTGGGAGTGTTCTACACTCCACTGCCCACCTCTTCTGGAAATTACAGGTTCATGCATGATACATGATTATAAGATACATACAATGAATTTGTAATAATCCCAAGTCAGTGGATTTAAAGAATACATTTTTATATATAAAACTTAGCTGTACTCTTGTCACTGGTAAAACGTGGGAGTGTAGGTATTACATTCCTCTGCCTATCTCGTCGGGGATTACAGGAGTGATGTTACATTGCGAATGATATTTGATATTTCAATTTCATGCTTGATGTTAGTGCCTACTCCTTGGTCTCCATTAAGAAGAGATCTTACCATATTAATATATTTTAGTATTTTAGTTACATAAACACCGTTACTGAATCAGTGCGATCTGGGGCTAAATGGCAAGCAAGAATGTGTATATGCGGTATTAAATGAACGATTTGTTTTTCAAATAAATTTCGCATACAAGGTCTTGCACTGCAGTAAAGCATATACCCTGCACTGGCAGTTATTATTGCATATTATGTTGATTAGAGAACATTCTGGACTATTATATAAAGAGGCATCAGTATTTATGAGAATATTTTTGGAGCATACAATATGCTGAAACGGTGAATTTGGCGAATAAATTAATAATTTGTACTTTATCGTATAAAAAACTAATTGAAGTTATAACAATGAAGAATATTTAGTAACTCATCTTTTTTGCTAGCTGTATTTAACGATAACAGTAAA
Organism: Jemadia suekentonmiller; assembly: GCA_018245575.1. Classification (NCBI taxonomy): domain Eukaryota; kingdom Metazoa; phylum Arthropoda; class Insecta; order Lepidoptera; family Hesperiidae; genus Jemadia; species Jemadia suekentonmiller. Next base: position 11,840 of record DWDU01000906.1, on the reverse strand, counting down.
AACTTGGGACATCTTATCAATGGCGATCTGATCTGACCAAATCCTATGCTGTGGTGATCTGAGAGTTGTTAAGCATAACCAAAATATATGTTAGCAATTTTACATCCCACATGCATTACACAAATATTTGTTCTGAGTGTGTAATCGATCCCACAGCCCACACTAAATATCGAATCAACAGGCCACTGAAGCGTTATTTCATTCCACAACATATCTTCTCAATTCAAGAGAGAAAATAATTTATTGATATGTTGATATCATATTATTTTTAACGATTCGTTGTCAATCTTCACTGTGGAGGTCGAACTTATTTGTTTCCAGCAGTTATCTTGATAACCTTCCCTTGAAGTCCCGGGAGAGGAGTAAAATGCCGTCCGGTCACAATAAATATCTATAAACGAATAATTTCTCAATATATTATTTCTTTTCAATGTTACACTTATTTCTGTTAATTTCACACTAGCACTGATGGTGTAATTCAGACGGATCTCTTATGAAATGTTTTAATTATAATAGATAGTAATTAGTTTAATTTAGTTGTCGTTTATACTATTCCAATTTTTATTTCGACTTTCGACTTTTTTATGTCGTCCATAGTTAACTCAACGTCGGTGACTTGAGTCAATAATCATGCCTGACGTACATCGTAATACGATTTGGTTCATATGTTTCGTTCCTATCTGTTCCGCTTGACTTTGCCTTCCTCGATGACCCTAATTACGTAATTAACCTTACCTAATTGTATTTATAACACAATAAATTTGATTAGCCAATATGTGTCAAGCCAGAAATCCATTATCCCAAATCACCGGACATCTCGGTCAGTTTGCCCACGGATACTGTATATTTTTAGTCAATTGTTCTCTGTTCTCGTTCGGAAACAGGTTAATTATCGGCGATGTTAATTCAGAACCGACTATAGGCACTTCGATGACACCAATTACATCGATGACATACACTTACTTAACTTTATGCGGTGACAGAACAATTGACATTATATTCTTATTAGCAATATGTTAATCTTCATTGTATTTGTGAGTATTTATTGTATTTACGTGGAACAAACATGCAGCTTATATGCTAAACACTCAGTTTACCATAACTTTGTTGTCATTAACATGAATGTGAAGGTCCTTTTCAAAGTGGTCACAAAATCAGTATTAATACTGAACGTGGACATCGCATCTGTGGCATGTCGCATATGACATATTCATGCATAGAAAATTTCGAATAACATTAAATGTATTCAAGTATATTCTAGCTAAGTATGTATTGTTTTATATTTTATTTTACTCCTCTGCCTACTTTTTCGTGGAGTACAGGCGTGATTACGTAATATTTCCGTGCCTCCCTGAGACAGCGTTCATTACTAACTGAAGGTTCATGTTAATACCTGTCTTTGGACTAAAAATAAAATTTTATCGCTCATTGAGCACTTTGTTTCATTTAACCACACTTTACAACTCAATAATAACCAAGTGCATAAATCAAGATTTATCACATTTCATAAAGGTTATTACAAATTGAATGGATAATAACAGTGAATGGAAAAACTCAAATGTTCTATCGACAAAACGCTGACGATAAACCAAGGAATATTAATGAAAAATGTATTTAATGAGGTATAAAATTTCAATGCCAGTGCTCAAAAATGTTCCAAACATTCTGTATTTTACACTTTGGAATATATCAGCATATGTAATGCTTTATTTATATCAATAAAAATAGTTGTTGTCACTTTTACATGAATGTGAAATATTCATAGACAACTTATCACCGTGCTAGCTATAAATTTATAACACAACTATTTCAGCAATTTTAACATGAAATCTTACGTAGTAGGACGGATATCGAGGACCGGTATAGATATACAGCCCCGCAACGATCGTCAGTCGCTGTTAATAAAACAGTTACCTTAGAAACGGATAATACAATAATTGTGTGTTGTAATAAATGTGTTGCTAAATCAGTAGTGTATTGAATTGCTTGTAATGGTGAAGTAATCTCGGAACGAAGAGATTCAAATCTCTTAATACATCGGAGTCATTAAATGGACGCAATAAAATGTCCCAATGTAATTCTATATTCAACTTTCAACAATTGTAAGGTTCTCTAGTCCCAATTTATGTTTAAGGACAGTCGCTTCTTAAAATGGTACACTTTTTCATATTTGTTATTTGAAGTTATTGACCAAAATTTTGGCATCATTTTTTAGTTACTTTCTTTGGGATTGGAGGAAATCTCTTTTAAGTTATTAGGCTGCCCATTGTATACATTTATTGTTTATGTGAACTTTAATTCCTCCCATGTGGTGTAAGGAATGAATTCTCTACCATTTCTACAGTCCTATTTCATGTCATTCCAGGCGTCCATAGATACAGGTTTTCTTTATTAGCAATAAATAAGAAATGTTAATAATATTCTAAACAGAGTGACTTCTTAACTGTTTTCCATTCATTACATATTTTCTCATTCAAAACAAACACGCATGTGCTTTAAGGTCGTCGCAGACGGAGCTATAATGTATATTATAGCAACGTATATTGCGATATATTGCAACATATTTTATATAGCAACTCTCGACTACACATGTAACTCTTTTTTACGTCGTCGAAATATATGAAAATATCTAACAAGGCTTACCTTGGTACAGCAAGACATTTTTGCGCAGGCCTATAATATAGCATAGCTACGATTTGAGATAGTTTGCGCTAATACGTTATAGCACGGTGTATTAATGTATATTATAGCATCGTCTGTAACGATATTTAGTGGACTGCTATCGTAAACAGTACGTGTACGTGGCTCGGCTGGCTGTCGCCGTTGCAAAAGGATTTGTTAATGGGCACATTAGATTCCATTGTGAAAGAATCACTTGTGTCAAGACGCTTGTGAAAGTTTTCATCCTTTAATGGCAGCTCTATGAACGTGTACTGGCAATAATTTTGGACATATTGCTCTATCTAGCATTTCTTGTCGCGATCTCACATTTCGTACATATTGTGCTTAAAGGCCTGTTGCTAATTGTTTCAACTATGATCAATACGTTTTTTGATTCTTTTGTTATAATTATCTTGTTACACCTAATTAGGAACCTGGCAACCCTTGCGTGGGCGGCATTGGTATTCTGCTATAGATTAAGCAAACTAATTCGTCGGAAGCCGTGTATAATAAAGGAAGCAATAATTATGAGATTTGGTGTTAATGCCTCAAACGTGTTGTAATTTTGCATTTTCATCATCAAAACCTTCATATTCTTTCAAAGTTCATACATCTACATCAGTTACATCAAGCGATATGTCACCTTTGTTGTCTTATTTTAGCTTTTTGTTCTTTAACAAATGTGACGATCGCATTATTTCTACGTTTCGATATATTACCATGTCCGTAATGAGAGATCGTTGAGGAAATAGGTCGTGTCAAGTGTGAGGAATGTAAGCGAATTACATGGTCGCACGATTCTATTTCCGCAACCTATTGACTTAGGATGTGGCCGTGTTTGCGAACACACTCAATACGCCGAACGTGAGTGATTGCATTGTTATGCTCTCCGTACCGACACGGTATATAAATCGTTCCATAAATCTACGTGTTTCGCCAAACTTTGACACACGCGACGAACTACGCAATACGCTGCGGAAACCTATAAATACATCTGTTGTAATGTTATTTCTGTTATAGATCCAAAGCGCTGGATGGAATGTTATTACACGAGCATGTTTTATGCTGCTAAATTCTTATGTATGTTTCTCATTGTTGCAGGTTCGTCATAAATCTACTGGCGACGAATCTCCTGACGACCTCCCTGCTTGCGCCCGCGATTTTCGGCGAGCACTCGGCGAGGGAGGAGGCGCCTTGGGTGGAGGCGGGCGACGCGGCCGCCGCCGCGTGCAGCTTGACCGCCCTGCTGGCCGTCACACTCATCGCCCTCGACCAGCACCACGCGGTCACAGACCCCCTGCGTTGCCACACGCGTTTGCTTCAGCGCCGCCCTGCAACCCTCTGCGCCATCACCTGGCTAGCAGCCGCCGCCGCTGCGACTATGCGCGCCGCCATTGCAGTATTCCGACATTACTACCCGCACGAGCCCGTAGTCCAGGGAGTCGAGCTCGCCTACTACGTAGTGTACTTGACCTTTGGCGTTATCGCCCCCACGACCATAGTCTGCGTCATGTACGCGAGGATCTACCGTGCCGCGCGCTCTTCCGGCCTACGAGCGCGGGCGCATGGAGCCAGCGCCCTGCAACTCCACGAACCTCCAGTGAACCTGCCTGACCTGATCGAGGAGGGTGAGGGTCTTACGCTGAAGATCGACGCATCCGATAACGTCGCATCAGAGGCTGACCGCAAGTTTGGTCCGTTCTTGCTCCCGCCGGAAAGACCCCTCCGTTGTCCTTCAGTCGCCAGTCTCCGCAACGCGCGGAAAGAGGGCAAATCGAACGAGGATCTTCGAAAGGGACTGCCAGCAGTGAGTTCGGCGCCATTACTGGCTGCGCCGCTGCTTGCAGCTCAACATAGAACGCCCGCGCCTTCGAATAACGGATCTAGAATAACCTCAATCCGATGTCGCATTTCGAATGCATCACTATTTCGATACAGAGAAGAGTCTCGTGCGGCTCGTGTTGGACTATTGACGGGTGCATTGGTGATGTTGCACGTGCCGCACGCGGTGGTGGCGGTGGTCTCGGCCGCGGCGCCGGGACTCGCGGCGAGCGGACGCACGCCGGCTCTGGCGTTGCTGCTCCTCGCCTCGGTGGCATCACCGTTCCTATTTGCGTTACGATCGAGACGCGTACAACGAGAGGCGAGACGATTGCTGCTACCGGAGAAGAGCGCGTGGGAGCGCACGGCGGGCGCGGCGAGCGCCGCCGCCGCGGACGGGCAGCGCGCGCGCGCCGCGCTAGAGTTGCTGCGCACGCTGTCGCCCGGCGAGCACGGGGAGAGCGCGCCCACGGGGGCGGGAAACGCGGCGGAGGGGGGCGCGTGCCGCGGCTCGTTCAGCTCGGGCGGCAGCACGCAGCTGTCCTCCGCGTCGGACGAGTGACCGCAGCCCCCCGCGCGGCGCCTGCGCTTCGCCCCGCGACCCACCGCTCTACTCATCTGTGATACTAGGCTAGGACGACCCGCGCTCGGCGCGACCGTTAGACTGATTTAGCGATAAGTTAATTTATTACGTGTCCCTGATGTACCTGTCCGCTGAGCGGACCGTTTTTATTACCTGTCATAAGTGTATGAATATTAAAAATTCTTATCGAAATAATTTTCGTTTAATTTCCGAGACCCGCCCGACCGGGGCTGTGAATCATGCGGCCGCAAGCCGCGGTTACAAAATACACATAATAAACTGGAAACAGTGAAGGTGACGCCGGAGTAGTGCGTTACGAAAATTTCTGTTTCAAGACTTCTTGCGCATAATTTTCCTAATGCAGTGCAATTTGCTATTGTGTGCGCGAACTAAATCTCAAGGAAATATAACCGCGGATAAGTCGTTCTTACACTACACTACATTCATTTACATTTTGATGCAAAGTAAATAGTTGGATTATATTATAAACACAAATTTAAAAATTATGCAATACATGGTTACAGACGAGGAAATATTATTTTGGAATTTTATTTAATAATATATGAAATAGAAAAACCACATTAAAACGTATGAGTATAGCTACAGTTACTTATCTCATTGTACATATAAGGTACAAGAAACAAAAAGGTACCTACGTACATACATACATTTGAACGTATGTTTTTGTAGCACAAGCATTTAACGTATGTTTTAATACTTGGTTTTATATATACACGAACTGAAATATTAGAACGAATATTTTTTCATACAATACATTTGGATCCAGCAACCAGCTCGCATCACTGGCTGTCAAAGCGACACAAAGCCAGTTTCGGCCCCTCGGAACGTCTACGCCAGTGCCTGCCTCCGAGAATTACTATTGACTAATACAAATAAATGTTCATTATACATTGAAAGTTACCTCACAATTGACACTGTAGAACCATAATGCAACTAAAAGACGATGTCTTTTACCAGTTGTATTAAGCGTATGACCTATTGATAAAGAAAATATGTCTATAGAGAGAAAGGAAAATTCATGAAAATAAAGCTGCACAAGTATAAAAGTAACATCACGAACATAGTCTTCCAAGAGGTTGGCAGAGGAGTGCAGTACACTGCCACGGTTCACCAGTTACGTTTACGTCCCACTATGGAATAGGCGGTGAGCCTATTACCATACACCGGGCATATATTCCGACTCTGAGTCACTACTAGAAAATCTAAATTAGAAAAATCCAATAGTTCCCGACCCGGGATTTGAACCCCAGTACTTCCAGATCGACAGTCTAAATAAGATTAGAATGAACTTTATTATTTCGTTCATTATTAACTCATTTCAATTAATAGGAATGTTAAAACATTTCGTTGTTTCCATAAAATAAGGGTAGGTATTCACTTTTTAAAAAACTCATAGAAGTTAAATCAAAGACCTTATTTAACGGACAAATTTTAAAATATCTAGTTACGCCACAAATAAAAATTACATAGTTTTAATATTATTATTGCAAATATATGTATGCACCTGATATAAAGAGCTCGTGTCAGCTACAGATCTCTCCCAATAAAGGACCAAAGCAGCGGTTGTAAGGACTTATCGCTTATAATTCACAACAGTTAATTTTCGGAGTTGGTGTTGACAAGACTATCAGATTTTCAAAATCAAATCAATGTCAATGTAAAATTACTTTGAAAAAGGAATGATATTTGTATTTGTAATATAAAAATTTCACGTGTCTATTGAAGGACATAAGAAAGAAAGAAAGAAAATTTTTATTCCATCAAAATACGATATAACATACAATAAAAAAAGTATACAATATACAAGAAATCAAAAAAGTAAAAAAATTAAAAAAAGGGATGGAAAGGGGGTGCACTCAGCCTTCCCTGTGGAAAACCACTGGCACTGATTTTCAGTGCAACATAACGTAACACCTGTATTTCTCAGTATAGATAGGCAGAGAAGTATAGTACTGCCACGATTCATCCCTTATGATATAAGTAAGTGCATCAGGGGATAATTAAAGGAGTTAAAGCTAATAAAATTTAACCTGAACCGAATTAAAACGCAGGTAATATTTAATTTTAACTGTAAACAAAAACGAGAATATATGGATACACGTTTTCCTTACGTTGCCAATATCCTACGATTGGCACTCACCCAGATATGCTGGAAAGTTCCATATCAAATACATTGTACATTACCTGTTGTATTAAGCAGCCGTCTTATTTAGGTATATTAATTACGATTATAATTTACATCTATTGGCGAGTGGAACCCTCTAGTCAGAAGCTGATATGCCAATGAATGAACCTATAAAACGATATAATACTTTATTTTCAAAGGTAAACGCCATATTCATTCACTTTTTGGATTTAAAATCCAGAGTTCGAAAATATTTAACGGTTGAAAAGTGGAGCTTTGGCGGATGAACGAATGATTTAGATCGATCATGCCATTCGTTCTTCAGTTGTCAGCTCCTTTAAAAGTGCTGTATCAAGGGATAGGCAGAGGAGGAGTTAAACTGAAGTTTAACTAGTTATGTATTATGCTCCGCCATGGAATAGGGGGTGAACCTATTTAAATATAACACGTATGCTAGAAAACAATCAAAGTATTGTGGATTAAGCCTATACGGTGTTGTGTATTGACCCTCAGATTACCACGTGTGAGTTAGCTAGTCACAATCGCAAATGATTCAATGTGAGCGGTGAGAGCGAGTGGCGAGTCTCGCGGTGTTATATAAACAATGTTCTGAATAGGCGAGAGAACAATGAGCACTGCGGTCCAGGATTCTCGTTACGGCAACCGGAATACACACCATGTATATTAAATAAAAAACCGTCACATTACAAAATTGGTTATATTTAGTTCAGCTAGTGGTGGCTGTACGCAGTTCATGTAGTTGCGCGGATAATTAATGAACTCAATGTAGCCAATATATTCAGTTCAGTATTATGTGTGTGGTGGAACTAAATGAGAAATTAGATTACTTTGCATTGGATATATATCGTATTCGTGGATAAAGCACAAGCGTTATCAACGTCTTTATCACGCGATTACAAAATCGCGTGTTTAATTATTTCTTTTTTCATTTTTAGAACGCTATTATTCAAATTATATAAACTTAACGAACATTTACATAAACTTAATGTCATCCTTTTCCGCTATGTACCTACTTTTAATCGCTCGAAACAACACAATATTCTAAAACAATACATATTTAAAATTAAGGCATCGTTTTTTTACACTTTTTTTTGTTTCTTACTCCTATTGTGTCCAATTTGAAGTCAGCTCTTTATCTACGCGAGTTGGACACACATATTGACATAGTGTATTAGTTAACTCAATAACGAAGTTCACGCGTATTTTAACACATAACGCAAATATATTGTTATGAGACGCGAATTATCGCCAAATATTTTACTGAGAAGTGTGACGTGTTTAGTTGTAACGCAGATAGATATACAGTATTGCTAACGAGATTAGCGAAGCGGGGCGCATCGAAAATATCTAATGAATGCGCAATCCATACATGGCAAAATGTACGTATGGTTGGTTGTAAGCAATAAAAATTAAAGCAAAATTTTTGTGAACAGTTGAATCATTTAATCATGAATCTACAATAGAACATACACGCAAATGGAAACACCACGTCGAATGATAAACGAATGAACAATAATATTATGTTTTAAACTATAGCCTTGAATGAAATAAATTTTCATCGATATTTATATTTAAATGAAGACGATTTAAGTAACGTTCAATAAACAACAACTAAGATATTAATAGAATCACTAACAAAACAGAAACGAATAACGATATTATATATTATAACATGTATGTATAAAAAACGCAGATATAACAATTGTGATATTTGACTGCCTCGTTAATCGAACGGTTGGAAGCGCGATCGATCTAGAGGTCCCAGGTTCTTGTCCCGGGTCGGATATTATACCAATCGTACTTGTATCACATCCACTATTTACGGTACTATTCCTCCTACTCCTCCCCCCCCTCCCCCTTTCTTATATCGTATGCAGGAGAATTAATATTAATCGCGAACTGAACCTTATTATACGCAGTTTCTTGATAATTTTTATATAGTACAACAAATGAATACATATCGGCGCATGCGCAGAATACACTCTGGAACATTACACTGATATGCGACCTTTAATTTCTGATTTAACATTTCAAAATGAGATTTAAATAAGTTTCGCTTCAATAATAGAACGAATTGGATAATATCGAAATATAGCCTTCAATGTATCACGTAAATGTTTTACTTGTCATAATAACATACACCGAAATAAGATCGTATAACAAGGGTCTATGCAATGACATTAATGGGACTACACGCCACTGAATCCAAATACGAATCCGTGTGATCTAGTACACGGGTGGTAATGGATGAAAAGCAAACATAACGAGACGATTATAACTTAATATAACAAACAGTAACAATTATGTAACCAACCGTTATAGAGATATGCATATGCAGTTGCATATGCAGTTAGTTACTTTTATTTACTCACATCAGTTACGAGTGCGGAGTTTCCTTGCTATGTACCTAATCTATGGCGTATGTATTAAACATTGTTACGATTAGGTCACGTTATATTCCGGGATAGGCAGGGAGTACCGAGTGCCAAATATCTCTATCTCTCTTCATACATGGACTTGTTAGATTTTTCTTAAATTATTACAAATATTGCCTCGTTGGCCGTGTTGGTTGCAAGTGCGACTGCCGATCGGGGAGGTCCCGGGTTCAATCCCAGGTCGGGCACAACTAAATTTTTCTAATTTAGATTTTCTCTAATATAAGTGGCTCGGAAACTAGATATGTGTCCGGTGTATGGCACCAGGCTCACCACCTATTCCATAGTGGGACTTAAACGTAACTGGTGAAATGTGGGAGTGTTCTACATTCCCCTTCCTACCTCTTCGGGAATTATAGGCGTGATGTTAAGTAACTACAAACATTTATAATTAGCCGTCTAGTTTTCTAACACACCTGTACCCATCTCGGTCTGTATTCGACGTATTTGGTCAACATAAGCGAGGCCTGGTCTCCCTCGGTACCAGCATCCAACATAATTGATGTGTGTCTGTTAAATGAAGTATGAAGTCAGTATGTAGTCCATGAAAACAATAATTTGTATCTGTAGATCGGCTTGTTGTTTTAATGATTAGATTCGGTGACTGGGGTGACTCTTGTGGTCTGAGGAGTGTTGTGGGTTCGATTCCCACTCAGAGTAAATGTTTAAATATGTGATAAGCACGAATATTTGTTGTGTTCAGATGTTAAGATTATTCATTCACAAGTCGTATATCTATATAGTGATGTAATCTATCAGTTGTTTTGTTTTTAAAGTATTAGTGGTTCTGCCTAGTTTGGGATCATCTGAACCTGGACAAGACATACAACCCTTTCCCCCACCTTTCACCCAACACACATATCCACGGATTACATTACATTGCTCCCTGTCTACCCTAATGTAACACAGGCGTGACGTACACAACACAAACGGAAGCAACAAGTACTGAACACAACAACAACAGAACGACCGCGGCAAATGGTCTCGGATCGCTAAAAACATATTTATCAGCACGCATTTATTATTTAAGTAAATGAGATTTATTAACGAGCTGTGGTGTTTATTGGTTGCGACCATTCTGTTTATATGTTGTACGACTATGTAATTGTCGGAGATGGAGCCCAAGGTGTTATATTTGTGTTGTAAAATAATAATTTTTATAATTATTATTTGTCAAATGAACAAGATATTCACTAATTATTTAATGGAATCTACGAAAGTATAATTTTTATATAAATAGGAGGAAATTTGAAGGTCTGTCCCTTTCGCCTACTCATGTCAGGGGCTTCGCGATCTCCTAAAGGCCAACAGCATCCACGGGACTTCAAAGCCGCTAGTTCCTTTGACCGAAGGGCGGATAGAGGGTCAAGCGAAGGTCGGCGAGTGATGACAATGGCTACCGAGAACGCCTAAAGGGGATGAGACCTTCTAAGACTGGCCGGATAAAGAGGAAACCCTCGAGGCCCGAAATCCTCTCTGACACTGTCTTATTCCAAGAACTCCATTCGCAGCGCACAAGGAACACTTCGGGAGCAGGCCTATTCCAGAGCTTGTAACACTCTTTTTTGTATGATGATATCTTGTAGCATTAGTACTGGTACAATAAAATTTATTTATTTATTTTTCTGTGAAACGTTTATAATTAGTGTAACATCTTATTTTATGTATTATTCCGTTTTATTTTTTTTATTATCTTTTTTAATTTTATTGTTATTTATAACAAATCGGTTTTTGTAAATTTTGGAATCAAAAAAGAAGATTCCATTCCCGTTTCTAGCTGTGGGCATGATAAATAGGTTGATGAAAAAGAAATATGATTCCTTCGTTACTTAAAACTTAAACATGAATATTTACGGACTACAAGATAAGAAAAAGATTGAAAAAGTAATTGAGCTTTTGTAACAAAGACGAAAAAATTTATCATTGGACCGTAATCATCATAAACAGTCTCAGTCTATTGTTGGACATGGGCCTCCTTTAATAAAGTGGGTTTTAGCCTGTAGTGCCCACGCCGGGCATGCGGCTTGGGGAGTTGAATGAAAACGACGTAGTTATTAGTGCAGATATGAATTAAAAATATTTATTAAAAACACGTTCAATAAAATTGACTGCCTCGTTGGTCGTGTTGGTTGCAAGTGCGACTGCCGATCGGGAGGTCCTGGGTTCGATTCCC